>JARKIB010000624.1:0-52127 GCA_029378385.1 Mycena metata | reverse complement strand
GAGATGGGCTCGGCGAAGCCAAAGCGAAGGGAGATGGTGGACTCGGTGTCGTGTTTCTGCCAGCCCGACAGGGTTTCCACATCTGCACCTCGATCCTGATCCTGAGGATCCAGATCGTATGCTCGTTCCAGGACCTGCGTGGCCCTCTCACCGGTCTCCTCCTCCAGTGTGTCACGCCCGGGGACATCCGGAATTGATGGAATGACATCGGTAGCTGAATTGGGCGGGTGGAATGGGAAGAAGTCGTCGTCGTCGTCACGCCGTCATCGTAAGACTCGGGCTCAGCATCTTTGTCTGAAGCTAGCGCGTGCAGAGATCCCACTGATTGGAAAAGGAATCATAATGCGCTGGGCGGGGGTGAATTCGTCCCAGCGCTCAGCCGCCTTGATGCGATTGTACGCGCACCGGATAAAAAGCCACCATCCTCTTCCTCCCATATGAACACACGAGCCCCCTTCTTGCCCGGTGACGCTCCCTTAGATGCATGAGCTTCTCGAGCAAGACGTGCCGTCCTGCCTCAGTAGATTCGTGCTGCGGTGCACTTTTCGTTATGTAACCTGCGGCGCTCCATGAAAGCGTGGACATCTTCCCCTTCTTTCTGGTCGCTGCCGGGTTCGACAGCGGTGAAGGGTGCAGCGAGGACAGACGGCGCTAGACATGGGGAAGGCAGAGGTGCACCGTTTCTGAGACTTGTGTAGACCCGTTTGGCACCCGAGTTGGAGGAGCGCGATTGGGAGACAGACCATGGGCTGAAAACCACGCGGCCGTCGAGGCTACGTAGATATTCAAGCTCGTCGGCATCTGGCCAAAAACTGGCGGCGAGGAGAGGGTCGGGGATGGGCTCCTTGAAAGGAAAGGCTTTCCCGTAGAAAAAGTAGAGGGGGACGCGGTGTTTCCCGAGGAGGTGGGGTAAGAGCCAGCGAAAATGATTGGCATGCCTTTTTGCCAGAGTGAGGTCGATGATGCCCCCGAGACAGTCGATGAACATGTCTCCTACCGCAGAACGCTCCAAGTCGGTCATCCACTGCCAGTGGAGCTTGGTTCTCCCCTGCAGCTGATCCCTCCAGTGCTTGGGGTCGCGCGCATCCAGGAGGATGAACATGAGTATGATTTGGGCCATGAGCAGGAGAAACACATCGCGCGAGCGCAGAGCGATCTCTATGGCGGCAGAGCGGGAGCGGGCATTCCGCTCGGTGTAACGATAGGAGATGGGCGATAGAAACCCGTACACCCCCTCGGCAATACGACCACCATAAAGGTCGATCATGACCCGCAGTGTCATCCGGAGGAGACTCTCCAGGTGCAGTCACTTGTTGATGAGATCCTTTGTGAGGCCCCATCGGATATCGTAGTCGAACGATCCCGGGGCTACGACGTTCAATTTTCCTACAGGGACATTGTGTTTGTCGACATTGAGGCAGTGGAGGCAGTGGAAGAGAGGCCCATGGAAGGCGTTGTCTCTTGGGAGAAGCAGAAGGTAGGGCAAGTGGGGGTTGATCCAGAGGGGACGTTTGAAGTCGCCCTTGCGGAAACTGTAGGTGTCGGGGGCGGTTGCGTGCTCAGGGCCGGGAATTTCGAGTAGAAAGCGGGGGTCACCGAAGTGTACCCCAAAGACGCCCATGTCGTTCTCAATGTGGCCGTCGAATGGCTTGACGCTCTAAATTGTGGTTAGGTAAGGTCGTTAAAGAACGGAAGAAAACGTACATGGAGCAAAGTGGGTGGCAAGGGCGAAGAACCGGAGGACTCCATCTCTCAGAGCTGATATTTTCATGAGTACGAGATTTCATGAAAGCAAAGCTGTACTCACAAAAAACGAGGGGATTGGGAGGGCGAAAGGCTTGAACGCGGTGCTACGCACTGAACGTTCGCCCAAGAAGAAACGAGGGGACTTGGAATTTGCGAGACGACGAGTCGATTGAACGCGGTGCTACACACTGAACGTTCGCTTGAAAAGTCGAAGGAAGGGCTTGATACCGTTCAAACGTGGTGCTACGCACTGTACGTTCGTTCGGAATAGGTTGGCGGTGGTGGAGATGGAATGGTGGTGGGCGGGATGGAGAAGGAGGGTGGCGATGACCGTGCCGATCGAGTGCCGATGTGACGATGTGACCATCGTCACTCAATCGGCAAAATCCTCAAGTCCACCATCACTCTGCCCGACGTTGTACGTCGGCCGGGTAGTTGCTCGGGGCGCTGTGGCGGAATGTACGCCCACCGAACTGAGCTCCCTGGGCGCGCTTACATCTGGATTTACCTCTATGGCACTCTTCACACCTCCATCACCTCCCTGCCCGACGTTGTACGTCGGCAGGGTTAGTGCGCGTTGCCGACCCAAAGACCGCGAGTCCCGTCTGGTTGGACGCGTTTTGTTGATGTTCTACATTGACAGCTCCGTTCATGCTAGTACTTTCCACAACACTCGCATTGTAATTCAATTCCTACCGGAATCCTACATGGTTTCCTTTCGGATGCTAGCTAAGAAGTTCTGGTAGACGAATGCGACCGCCGCCACCACAATGAACAGCTGGATGAAGACCAGCATGCCGCATACCATGCCTGCCACACCGATGCCCGATCCAGCGAACCGCCTCTGGCTCTTCTTACGCCAAATGTAGATCTGGTTTGGCCCGTCCATGTCGCGCGACTTGACTGCGAAAATTGTAGGGACTCCAGCGCAGTCAGCAGCCTGAGACCCTTCCTTCAGCACAAGCATCCAATCCTAGAAAAGTCCACTTACTGCAATAGTCTGCACCGCTTTGTGTGAGTGGACCTCCAAGATGTCAAGAGTATCCCCGCTACACCTATCAAAGATGTATACGACGCCGTGGTCGCTGCCGCTGACAATAGTCTTGCACTCGTCCAATAGGGCCACTTGGCGCAACTTCTTGCTTTCTCTCCTAATTACGATGGGGAACGTTTTCACACGCATGCGGTCCTCCAGGCGAAAGAGGTTCGTCCCCGTCGATGGTTCGTCGATGCACAGGACACCTTTACGAGCGTCTAGAGCGATAGCGCTGCTAAGACGACGTCAGCGACTGCGTCAAAAACGAGGGGGAAGGCTACATCGGTCCTCCGGTTCTCCATCGCTCGCCCGACACTTCTCCCTTGCCCCGGAGGGCGTAGCTTTGTATATTGGTGAGTCAAATTTTCGAATTTTTGAAGCGAGGACTCACATATCGCCTTCGTCTCTCGTAAAGACTAGAATTTCCCTCTCATCCCCATGCATCTGGCCGAAAGCTACTGCTTGTGGCATCGCATTCTTCAGCTCGAGCGTGAAGACGGGTGTGAAGGCCATGGTGTTGTCCAGTACGAATGCTTGGATCACAGCGCCTCGATGACAAACTACCAGGCGGTTGGAGGGAGCATCGAACTCCAGGCTCGTAATCTCGGCGGGTCTGGCGAGCCGCACACAGCCCGTCTCCTCGAACACCGACAGTTCCTGGGTAAACAATATCAGCACCAAAAATCCTATCATAACGGAACGCACATCTTGCTTTACTTGCCGCCAACAGACGAGGTACCCATTCAGAGTCCCGTAGAACAGAGCCTCGCCCAAGTCGTCCTCGCGCTTAACCCAAACAAGGGCTGTGGTGGCCCCGCAGATCGCAGGCGATTTGGGGCTTGCGAGCTCGCGCTTGGTGCTGACGTCCCAAACTTTGGTACCGTCTGTGCCTAGACATGAAATATAAGCTGTGGTGTTGTGAGGAACTCGTCCACTTACCTGCGCTCGCGAGGAATTTCCCTTCGTCCGACGCCCGCAGCCTCGTAATCGCCCCCGAGTGACCAGCAAGCGTGGAGTGCAAATAGTAGCTTTCTTTTTTCGAAGTCCTGCAACGCAAAGTGAAACACATGGTAAGCTTGGCTCTTTCCATTATTCTTCGACGCTCTACTTAACTCTTTCCCGACTCCAGACGTCGATAAAACCTTGTTTTACTTGGGGGTATCTCCCAGTTGTTTTTTTTAGCAAAATACAATAACTTCAGGTCCGTCAGGGAGCGGGCTCGCCAATCAAGTGCTGATTCAGGGTATCTCCCAATTGTTTTTTAGCAAAATACAATAACTTCAGGTCCGTCGGGAAGCGGACTTCACCAATCCAGCGCTGATTCGGGGTATCTGCCATTGTTTTTTAGCAAAATACAATAACTTCAGGTGACCAGGTCCGTCGGGAAGCAGGCTCGCCAATCAAGCGATGCTCGCATCATCTTGACCACGCGACGGGCCAACTCGGAAACTTGCGGTTATCTTATTGTATTTTATTCGGGGATGTGGAGCGCATTGTTCCTCCGGTGAGCGTGAACTTTGGATGCGCCAGCTAAATACTTATAAAATAACAAAGTTACCTTGTGCCGAGTGACGACCACCATGCATACGGTTTCTCTTGCACGTCGCGACTCTCATTTCGCAGAACCAGAGGCGCCCCCGCCTCCTGTTGTTCAGCTGCTTATTCATACCGATTTCGCCACGCCTCCGTCTACGGTTCTTTCCATCCACGAAGATTTCGGCTCGAGCACCCAGAAGAGGGTGAAATTCGCTGACGATGACTCGGATACGCATGATGTTCATAATATGTATCCGCCCCTGGTGAACTACGAGAACATCATCGGTGTGCCTAAGCATCCGAGCACCGTAGCTGTTGAAAACTCGCCTAAATGGCTCAGCAGCAAGACGGAGACGAAGACTATCAAGGTGCGCGTCGCTGAGCTAATTTTTCTCATTCTGCCTAATGCGCAATATCAGGAGTTCATTCACAACCTGGTGGCAAAATATCTGGACGAGACCAAGTCGTATAAGTTTCAGGATGAAGAGGCCCTGGCCGAGGTCAGTCGGCAGGTGAGCATCGTAGCTTGTTGTCACCTTCGGTTCTCACTGTTGTACAGGCCGCGCAGGCATTTCCTATTCTGCGCAAGTACGAGAACGATTGGGGGACGCACGGCATCCTCATGCACCGCTTGAAGAACACCTCCAACAAAGCCGCCCGCAAAGCCGCCAAGGACGTCGTGGACGTCGTCACAGACGTCGTGAAGAAGGGCAAGGTTGGCAAAGCCACCAGCATGCGCTTGCGTTCCAACAAGGTGCCCTAAAATCATAACAATCAGAATATCCTTGGCTCATCTGTCTACGAACTGCAGTGATTTCACTCGTAGTACTACGCAGAATAAACTACTTCTTACTCGCTGTCCTATGCCTTTCAGTAAAATGTGATCATGTCCCTCTTTTTATAATCTGTCGCGCGAATGAATATAGCTGTAAGAGCATTGAATCTATGTTTTTCTAAGTGCGCGAGCTGCTCATGTGATCGTGTTCGATCGGCCCGGCCGCCATCTCATCATCGTCACATTGTCACATCATCGGCGAGCACCAATTCTTTCTCTCCTGACCACTGCTCGACGTTGTACGTCGGCAGGGGTGGGTTCGTTCGTTCACCGTGCTGTAGCGTGTTGTACGCGTGCAGACCGGGGAATCCCACTCTTCCCATTCCATCCTAACAATTGCAAGTCCTCATCCGGTCGCGATGTGCTACTTTATTCATCGGCTAAAAACAAAAACCTACTTTCTTCCCAATGCGCCCTCTCAAACGCAAGTCCCCTTCGCGCGCTGTGCTATTCGTCGGCTAAGAACAAAAACCTACTTACAGATAACAATAATCAAGCCTTTGCGGAACGGAAACTCAATGCCTCAAATACCAGTCCACTCATTTGACTCGTCTGCCACTCCATCACTGCTTGCGCACCTCCATTAAATACCAGCCCACCATTGCAACCCCCCACTCCTTCTTGTGCCTCCAAACG
Source organism: Mycena metata (assembly GCA_029378385.1). Lineage (NCBI taxonomy): Eukaryota > Fungi > Basidiomycota > Agaricomycetes > Agaricales > Mycenaceae > Mycena > Mycena metata. Next base: position 46,338 of record JARKIB010000624.1, on the reverse strand, counting down.
TTGTACGTGAGGAGTGAACAAGATGGACATTGATTCCGATATCCCGAATGACGGTGGTCCAAAAGTATGGTCTTACCCTGTTTCTGAGAGTCGCTGTTGATGTTTTTCCCTCGAAGCGCCGTCACAAAGAGTCCAGCCCCTCGAAAGTTCGCATAGTCGGTGGCCCGCAGCGTGAAGTCTATGATCAAGTAAGTCGTGCTTTTCGTTGAAAAACCCACTGGCCTTATCAATATATAGGCGAAAGACATGGAGGCCTATCATAAGGAACAGGCTGCCGTCGCCAGGCACAAGAACACCCAGCTCGCCAACAAGAACCAGTATATTCTCGCGCAGCTTCAAACTGCACAGAAGCTGCAAGCTGAACAGACCGCAATCAACCAACGTATGCACGAAGAACTCGACAGCAAAACCCGGGCCATCGCGGAGATGCAGCAGCACGAGGGTCAGCTAGAGGCTCAATTTCTCGGCGACCAGGAGAAGCTTCAAACGATGGTGAGACGTTCCGATATCACTCAGAGATCCTCCTTATTGACACCATAAAAGCATGATCAGGTTAACACCATGTTTGCTCAGATACTGGACTTCCAGAAGTTGCTTATGCAGCAGAATAACGAGGTCCAGCAGCTCAGCCGTCTTTTGGTCAGTGAAAGGAGTGTTTATTTGACTATACACTGAGCTCGACCATCTAGGATGAGAAGCAAGATGAGGCCATTCAGCTCCGTGCCCTTAATTACCTAGGCAAGAAGAAGCCTTAGAATAAGCCACCTCCTCGTCGCGGGACGCGCGCCAGCCTCGATCCTGTCTGCAACTCCAGCACCCGCACCATTGAGATCCCACTCGACCCCATCCCAATGACTGGCGCGCCCAACGTGGCTTCCAACCCGAAGCCCAAAGGGAAGATCAATCCGACCCCAGCGCTCGCTGACATGTTCGGCAGGGATGTCGAGACGCTTGCTGAGTTGTTTGGCAAGTTCCAAGGGATGCTTGTCCCCGACGACGTCGTGATGGTGAGCGTCAAGAAAACGATGTCGAAGGGAACACCGCGGAAGAACCGAAATGCGATCCAGCCGATGGACAAAGAGCTGAAGAAACATATTAATGTGAGTGATGTATATATTCATGTCTCATACATCTGACCGAGGCCGGTCCGCAGACTGCTTTACGCAGCACCACGTACGACAAGTTTAACGTGAGACAAATGGCCGACTTCCAAATGTACAACCCGGCCGAAGCAGACAAGGTCGCTGCTTGCGAGGAGGACTGCGTCGATCCACCGTATGATCTCTTCCAGTGGGACTTTGGCCCGGGATACCAGGCGTCTCGTTGGAATCAGATAATGGTCGAGAAGGTCATAGATGTAGCCTTGGAAGATGATGGTCCGGATGGGCTCATCGCCAAGGCCGGTGTTAAGCGCGACTCGTTGAAGAACCTGATGCTGCGGAAATTGGATAGTTATCGCGTGGAGTGGAAAGGATTCCAGCTGCGCTTCAATAAAGACCTCGGCCGCATGGAGACGATTCAAGAGGTGAGGGCTCGTGGAGCACAGACCTTTCAACAGCACCAGCTTGCTGCCCGAAGCACTTCTGCAAAACATTGCGTAAGTCCTTCTCGGTGACGCCCAGAACGAATGCTAAAGCTCGTATCAGAAATTTGAAGACCGTGTTCAAACGATTATCAGGACCATTGAGATGAAGAAGGAAGACGGAACTGATAACGACATAGCGACTTGGGAGAGGCTTTTGAAGATGGTCGAGCTTCTCGGAGAACATGGAATGTCGTCCGAGAAGAAGACCATATCAAAGTAAATGGCCGGATGGTCTTCATTTACACGGTCAAGATCTGCATCTGGCGCGATCCCCGCGTCGTCGAGTACTTGGGCCTCGTGGATGAGCAAACAGACTTGTTCAAGGAGGACCTGCCAGGTTGCTCCCGCAGCTCCAGATTCAGAACCAACGCCCATGGGAGTTCCAACGCTCCGCTTGGCCTTCCTCAGGCTCTCTACAACAGCGAATGGCTCAAGAAACAGAAGCCCGCTTTCGTCCAGAAGCTGAGGATCTCGAAGGAAACTTTCGCGCTGTTTGTCACGGCGCCTGGAAGGATGAGGCTTTGAAAGGAATATACTGAATTATCAAATACACGAGACACCGAGACACCTATGCCTAGTTCTGTAAAGAAAAAAACTCCGTAGCCTAGCAAATAGCAGCTTGATTTCGGAGAAACCCTGTGTGAATTGTACTTGTGATTGCCTATGAGACGAAGAACGAGAGATTTCACTCGACCACCTACGTAGATCGTCTTTTTTATTTATTTATTGCGCTAGAAAAAGATCAATGAGTGCGACTCGGCGTCGTACGTTCCACTAAACATCGTTCAAACGCAGTGCTACGCACCACACGTTCGCGCGAAGTTGTTAACTTGGTGGTCGGCGCTGCCGATCAGGTGCCGATGACCGTGACGATGCATCGTCACATCGTCACCATCGTCCCTCCATCCGCGAAATGACCGTCAACACCCTGCTCGATGTTGTATGTCGGCAGGGTCGCTCTGTTCGACGTTGTACGTTGGCAGGGTTCGTTGGGTTGGTGCTTGCTGCGCTGTGGAGCGTTGTACGCTTACAGACTGCGAGCTTAGCCCATACTGAAGCTCACCCGCCATCAGCGCATGTGGTGCGTCCGCTTTTTATCTCCGCTAATTGTTTCGCTAATTAATTGTTATCCAGGCTGCAATTGTGTTGGCGGACCTTAAGAGTGCTGCTACTTTGCTCGTTCTCAGCAAGAAATGAGCTTCCACCACACTCCGTCGCACGGCAGCTCGCGCTCCCCCCAATCCACCCGTGAGTATTCATTCCCCGACTTGAAATATCTTCTAATATCCTCAACAGACCACATCTGTCCCCGATGCGGCATGTGCCCCATCTGCGGCTCAAATGCGCCGACGCCGCCTGCGGCCATGGTTGTCCATGCACCCCCTGCGCCGGCGCCAGTGAACGGTACGTCCTTCCCCCAAGATGCTTCACCAATTTCTCACTGGCGAATCCCAGAGCGCGAGCACATCATCCAATTCCTCTTCACGCTGTTCGTGCTTGAGACGCACCTCTCCGGAGACTGGTGCCACTTGATCCTGCCTTACGCAACCTGCCTCCTTGTATTCTTTCCGGGCCTCATCAAGTTGCTTCTGGCATTCTTCCACTAGATAGATAGCTGACTCTATGCACAAATATGCTCCATATGCTCAATTTATGAACTATTGTTCCCAACTCGCGCACCTCCGGGGAAAACCCCTTCTGTCACAAAGTCGTGGCGGACAAAAAGCACCGCACCATTTCCTCGACGCCAACTACCCAAACTCCTTCATCCCCACTATCTGCGCCCGACCTCGTCCTGCCGAACCTGTTTGACGTTGTACGTCTGCAGATACGGTTTCTACTCGCGAAGCTGCCCGACGTTGATAAGCTGGGAAAACTGCTACACGTGAAAAGTAAAATCTTTTCATTTTTAACAGTGAACTAGACCAAGGCTATAAGTCAACCAGAGCAGATTGTGGCCTCACACAAGTCTGACTAAATGGTCCAGATGGCTAGGATGACCCTATTAAGTGCAACCGGTTCTATGGACAGGAAGTACCACTATTAGATGTGTCTCCGAAAATCAAGTGCACGAACTAGACGGATATGTAACAAGATTCGGAAAGGCCAAAGTGCCAGCCAGACCACTTACTATGAGGAGGAGTTAAATGGGACGGAGTAGTAATGATCCTAAACCAGTTGGCAAGAAGCCATCTGTTTAGAGGAGTTTGAACCAAGGACGCGACACGACTGAGCACGTGACTTCGAAACTTGACAGACCGAGAAACGCACTTGGTGCCTGGACTTATCTCGGATAGCCAACCGGTCTATCTCGGGTAGCCAGCCGGTGGTCTATTTCGGTATCAGTTCGGAAAGCCAACCGAACGGGCTGTTTGGCGCAAACGGGAGACCACCTCGGATAGTCTACCGAACTATTCTGGGATGAAAGTGATCTGTGATTGCCGAGAGGCGAAAGTGATCCGAAGCGAAGTTGAACCAGTACCACTACTGGCATGGACTATACCAAAAACACCTACGATCTAGAGGGCCGTCTAGTTGACTGAGCCAAGTCTACGAGTGCGTTCCAGAGGGAGCTGGAAGCGGCAGGATGAAGAAGACATGTTCAGGAAGAACCAAACACCCCACTCACCAAAAATGGACCAACCTCCATCTGGACCACGGAAGCCAGCCGAGCTAACCAATCGGAAGAAGAACCGAAATATCTGAAACGCTGATACCGGATGGTCTACCGAATGAACATCAAATATTTATTAGTCACATATGTCTGAATCATGTATAAAAGGACAGTAAAGTAGAGTAGAGGAGCAGACTCCCCGGGACAGTGGCCTTACAAGCCATTGGTACTGGATAGTCGTGTTCGAGCAGACTCCCTGGGGCGGTGACCTGACAAGTCATTGGTTCTAGCTGGTCGTGCTCTCGGACTGCTGGTTGCTACATGCACTTGTATTCTGGACAAACTTGATTGAATTAGATTGGATTGGATTTGATTTGAACCTGAACGGAATTTGACTCGCACGGACTTTATTGACTCCCACGGACTTGATTGAACGGAATTGGACTCGCACGGACTTGGACTCGCACGGACTTGAAACCTGACTCGCACGGACTTGAACCTGACTCGCACGGACTTGAACTATACCAAACCGATTGGACTTGAACTATTTGACCAAACTATTCCACAACTTGAACTGAACGTTCCTGTGTGTGTGTGACCTGTTACCCCAGAACATTGACAAAAACCTCACGCCGGTCTAAACCACCGTTACTTGCAATAAAACCCGCTTTCGAGCAAAAACCCCAACTTGTGTTGAATCAGACTTGCCAAACAGAACGTCCTGCTCCTTTGATCAGAAGTAGAGCCAAAGCCATAGCGCATTGAAAGAACTCGATTCATTTGGTCTATACAAGCCTAATACTTGGCTTTCACCCCCGAACAAACCCGTTCATCACCCAGTGCAGAGAGTGGTAGTTTTTAGTGTTTAGTTTTGGTTTAGTTGGATATACTCCGTCTATCTCATTTCTAGCATTTTCCATCTGTGCACGTAGTGAAGACCTTTCAACGTTATACGTTGACAAATTCTGTCAGGATGGCGCCGCGGACGTGGAAGTGCGAGAATTGTCCTATCAAAGGCCAAACCCATGCAATCCCAGTCATCCAGCAGCCCGAGCATCTAGCAGAAATTGCGAAATTCCGTGAAGAGCTCGCTGGGGTCGCGGGCGACGTGACAGACGTCGATGATCTTGCCGATGTCCTCACGGGGCTGGTCGTCACCGACGATGGTCCAGACCTCCGAGGACAGCAGCACTCTAAACCTTTTAGCTCCCGCGACGACTTCCAAGCCTCCCTTCCCGATGTCCCAGTCGCCTTTCAACCACCTTCTGTTGAAGAGGCCATCTCGAGCATTCAGTCCCTTGCTAAGTCCCCTGCGATGCGCACGAAGCTGCCCACTAGAAAAGAGTGGCACAAGAAAACCCTCGTCGAGATCCAGGGGAGCATCTGCCTTGCACACGAGTCCCTGGATCGTGTCTACGAGTTATATGAAACGACCTCCAACCACAACTCCGCTCGTCTTTGCCGCAAAGCCGCCGCCGAAACGGTCGTCGCAGCCGGCAAGTTACTGAGAAGTGTCGAAGCTTCCAAAAACGACAAGAAGCTCGAGAAATTGTGGAACGACATTCACGCGGAAGCTGTAGCACTCGATAAACTCATAGATTGTGTCAGGGCCATTGTGCCGGAAGAAGATGTCCGGGGTAATGATGTCGAGATGGAATACAATACGGGTAAGCCACCACACACCGCTACCGATCCCGAGACTCATGTCTACTTAGAGCACCACTTTGAGGACCCTATCAAAGATTATGACACCGTCGCCCAGATCGTCATCATGTTCGCGGTGATCCCCAACGTCGTCGTCGGGTTGGCCGCCAATCCGTGCAATTTCATGATCGACACGGTCATCCTGATCATTTGACTCACGATGTCCTTGTCCTCTGGCGCAAAGCACACTGCCAAACAGCGCGACATTCTTTCCCAGCTTCCAACGACCTTGGAGGATGTGCTGAAAAAGTTTAAACTCGATCCAAAGACCAGGGTCCTTGCGACTTGCCCCTCGTGTCACTACACGCACGAGCCTCGGGTTAATCGACTCAGCGGGGAGGCCATTTACCCCACCCACTGCGAAAACTTCATATTCCGCGACAAGCATAGCCTAGCTGTCCCGTGCATGGAGCCTTTACTCGAACATTGCCAGGCCAAACTGCGGCCGATTAAGCCGTTCATCTACCCCGACTTCATCGACCATTTATCCTCCGTCCTCTCGGACCCTGAAATCGCTGCACATTATAACCGTGCCTGCGATGAAGCCTGGAAAGCCGTACAGGAGAAATTATCGACAGACCTGCGTGGACCGATCTCACCCGAGGAAGTGAACAACGTCTTCGAGGCGGAGTTTCTTCACACATTCAAAGGGCCCGTTCCTGAGCAGCTCTTCATTAATAAAGGAGGTCAGATGAGACTTGCGTTCCAGATCCTGCTGGATTTCTTTAACCCGCAGGGCACGAAAAAACGCGGTAATCACGACTCCATTGGAATTCTAGCCGTCGTGAATCTCAATCTCCCTGAGGATATTCGCTACAAGCCCGAGTACATGTGGGTCGCTATCATTCTTGGTCCACAGGAACCCAACCACGACCAGATCAACTACTACCTCCGTCCCCTCATTGACCAGTTCGTCACCGGTTGGAAGCCTGGAATCCATCTCTCCCACACCGGACTGTCTGACACCGGATGCTCGGTCGACATCGCTATCGCGATAAATGTGAGCGACCTTCCAGCTATTCGTAAGATGTTGGGTCTCGCTGGCGTCGGCTCCCATCAGATTTGCACAGTCTGCAATTGCAAGGGTGTCGAGACCACTCATCGCACTGACCTGGATGACCCCGCTTGGGCGCGGAGGGACGTTCAGGAGCTGCGGCGCTGGGTGTATGCTTGGCGGGATGCTAAAACCCAGGCTGAGCGCGACACAATCTTCAAAGATCATGGCGTGCGCTGGTCCGAGTTCTGGCGGTTTTCGTACTGGGACCCAACTTGGATGGGTGTCGTCGACTCGATGCATTGTATCTTGGAGGGTTTAGTATACTACCACTGTCGCAGAGTCCTCCGAATCAACACTGAGGTTGCCAAAAAAGAAGGAGACAGTTGGTATCGCGTTCGATGAGGACTGGGTCGAGTACAATCCTGAGGAGTGTCCCGCCGAGTATGCGTTGAGCGATCCAGAAAAGGACCTGCCCAATGTCCACAAAATCCAAGCTAAACTCGTCCAGTCCCTTCTTCCCAACGACGCCTCCGAAGATGTGGAAATGCCCGATGTTCCTGAAGCCAATGTACAATCTGCGATCAGCGAGGAAGCTATGTGGAAGTCGCTGCACGGCAACAGGCTTGCAGCTCTTTGCTTTGTCACATATTCCCTCGGTCTTGACCTCGAGGGAGCGAAAACAAGAGCGGACTACTGCGATTTACTGATGGCCTGGGTGAGTAGTTCTTTATTGTGTTCGTGGACGCTCGTATTGATTCAAGTGACAACATCGAACAAAACCCCACCGTGGCGGCAAGTTTGTTCCAAAAGCAATCAACTTAGGTCAAATCAAGTTCATCCAACGCGTAATCGCCCAAACCGTCACACCATCCTGGATCAATAGCGTTCCTCGTAACTACGGGGAGAACAACGCGGGTACGATCAAAGCAGACGAGTGGTGAACGATCTCCACTCTATATCTACCTATCGCGCTTGTTTTGATGTGGTCAGATCGTCTCCCGGACGAGCATTCACAACGCTTGCTCGGGATGCTAGACCACAGCATGGCATTGATCCAGGCTGTGATTCTTTCCTGCCGCTACACGATGACCGCCGCGCGCGCAACAGCATACCGTAACTTCCTCAAAATATGGGTTGAAGGACTTAATGACCATCACCCTCATACCCGAAATCACGCGAAACGGCCTAATGTCCACATCGCGTTCCACATCTACGACTTTCTTCTCCTTTTCGGCCCCGTCATTTCGTGGTGGTGTTTCCCCTTCGAGCGAGTCATCGGCTATCTTCAAAAGATGCATACCAACAATCATGTCGGAGGAGAACTCGAAGGTATCTTGACTAAATCCTTCCTGCGAGGTGCAGCCTTGCGGCGCTGGCTTCGACGCCCGGACTGCCCGGAGATCATCAAACAATTTAAGGGCATTTTCGACCGGGCTTTTGCCCCGCGGAGCGAGGTCGTCAAAGATGGAGACCACGCCCAATACATGTTCAATGGTGTCAATTTCTCTCGTGCGTCAACGCACTTAGGCAACAGCCTCGTTCTTTACTATTCCGCATCTTCGGCGAGCACCCCGATCCCTGGCAGCATTGAACGAATCGTCTCCAAGGGTGATAAGACCCCCTTCATTATTCGCTGCCAGGCTCCATTACCTCGGGGCAAAGTAGACCCATTTCTTCGGTATTACCCCTATTTCCCTGCTCAGACATACTCTTCTAAAATGCAAAACACCACCGATACGGTCGAACCATCCATGATTTTATCCTTCGAGTTTTCGGAAGATCGCGCCGTAGTCCTTAACCTATCTAGAAGCTAGCCCACAAGTTTTTTAAAATATATTCAGTTACCCGCAATCACGACCGACACCTTGAGCTCTTTGAGGCTGCAGAATATCAGTACGCGGACGAAGAATGGCGCGTACCTGCGCGCGCCGAGATGGATTTTACAGTGTGTGGGCGGCGCTGCGAGGCGCAATGATAATATCTAAAGTCTATGCCAAACACCCGCACCGCCACCCCCTATCTGCCACTCTGCGTCGGAAAGGTGCGTAAAAAAATACTACGCATTGTAAAGGATGCTAATTATCGAAAGGTATACTATGAAAACTCCGATGCAACAAGCCAAATCAGCGGCGATGGTTTCCAAGAAAGGGTGCGTACGACTATATTACAAGCTGAAATCGGTGTTGACTATTCTACAAGGGTTTCCCAGAAAGGGTGTGCGCGTATCCTACAGGGCGAAGTCGCCGTCGACTATTCTACAAGTTCCAAGAAAAGGTGCGTAAACGTATACTACAGGCCGAAGTCGGCAGCTAACTATTATACAGAAGGGACTATGTTACAGAGGTCAAATGAGTGCAGTGCCTAGAAGAGTAGGTGGTAGTCCTCAAGAGGAATGCTGGAGGAGATTAATAAGGAGAAGATGAGGCGAAAATCGGAACTCACATTTGGGCTCCCGGTTCGCGGATGCGGGCAAGGAGGGCGATAACGCGCGCGTGGATGCGCTGGAACGAACCAACGAGCAAGAGGCACCAATATTCTTCGGTGGCGCTTGCGGCATCCGGAGCAGTCCTCAATGCTGCGACGCGCGTGGCAGAGGAAGTTGAGTTGCATAAGCCGCTCTTGGTGAAGGTGAGGAAATGGAAAAAGGATGCGGCGAAACAAGACTCACCAATTCGATAGCGTTGCTGGGTGTCAACAAAAAAGAGCCAGAGATGAGTTTGGCCATTGGGATCGCATTTCGCGTAACCTTTGCGCCGCGCAGAAACGTCCTCGGCCACGCCGAGCTTCACCCGGAGCGCGCTTCTGAACTGGGCCGGGGAGATGGCGTTGGAGGTGAAGGCGTTGTAGGTGGTGGTGGGGACGGCGGCGCAGCAATACAGATGGCCGGGGACACCGTCGCGGGCGTAGAGGCCGCGGTTTCGCAGATGCAGCTTGCTCTGGTGCCGCGGATTGGGGCAGCGGGCGACGGCGCAGAGGGCGCGGGGGCGGTCACCGTTGACGAGATGGACGTCAATCTGCTGCTGGGCAGCTCGGCAAAGGCGGCAAGAGGCGGAGGCGGCGCCAGCGTGCCGGCGCAGGGCGGAGGTGCAGGCCATGGTGTTGGTGAACGAGCAAAAAACACCAAGATTCGACTCAAAAGATGTGCGGGAATGTAGCAAAGCCAGGGAGGCCAGAAATATAGCCAAGGGGAGCCAGAGAGACCAGTTGGGGAGCTAAAGAACGAATAAGGGAAGAGGGAAGAGCCAGAGAATGGAGGGAGGAGCCTCACAAGGGAGGGAGAAGCCTCAGAAGAGAGGGAGTGGAGAGAGTGTGATGAGAGAGAGAGAGAGGAAGGTGCCAACGTACACACGCACACAAGTGCACGCAGATTCATTGCATGCAGAGATTCTGACTGCAAAGCCACTCAGCAAAGGCGGCAGAAGCCCTTATCCGCCGCGTGTCGGTGACCCGCCCTTCAGACAAGCAAATAGGTGTATTAGTCATCGGCCTTAGTCGGCGCTTCTTTTCTCCCACCACCTTCGAGCATCCGCACCAGCTTGATGTGGCCTCCCTCCTCGCATTCTACGTTCTGCCCCTGTCCATCCCCCTCTCATCCCTACTCCCCGCGCACGCCCCGGAGTCAGTGCGAAAGCGCGGACGCGCATCCAGCATTTACTGCAATACATCCACTGGCCTCCCCCTCAACCTCGCTACAGGTGCGTGCTCCGCTCTTGCCTGTCTTCTCTGTACTGACTAGACTCTCTCCCTCAGTCACCTTCACTCCCTTAACGCGCTCGAGTCTCGCGCTAACTGAATCCCACCCGCCGTTAGTCCACCTCCATCTGCTTCATCCCTTCGTCGGCAAGGTCCTCCTCAGCACTGTCGGTGGCCTCCTCCTCGGCTACACCCTCCCAGCCTCAGCCTCGTCTCCATCCTCACCTCCCTCCTCCTTGTGCGCGTCCACTTCCTCTGGACGGACACCATCTGTGAAAGGGTCGTGCTTCAGACGAAGCTCTTCTCGTGGATTGAAGACCGAGGACGGAGTGCGCGAAGCACATCGACGTCCGAGAGCGTTGGCTCAAGCAGAGCCTGTACCGTTTAGGCGAACTCACGCCTGATGGCGGAGTTCAAGCCCGTACGTGGAGGTGAGGCCGACAGCGGTCGGCTTAGTCCTGTGACTTGGGAGAGGGGAGCTGAAGGTTGTGGGGAAGCTCAGCCCCTAAGGTGGCGCACGCGGCCTCTTGACTCTTGAAGAGCACTAGTGGAGAGGTCGTGGTTTGTGCAGTAAAGTATATTGATCGCCGGTCTGACCGGCGACTAAACTAAGGCAAACAATGAGATCAAACTACCAGTATATACAGCTTTATTCTACAAATAATACAAGTCCGTCACAGAGCCCCCCAGTCTGAGCACAGAGTTTGTTCAATGATACCAGTCTTCAGGATACTCCGGTGGTTCGTACGGTGCGGCGGGCGCGGGAGCCGGGGCAGGCTGCACAGCCGCGTCGAGGAGAAGAGCGGTTTACATGCTTGAATCTTCCTCCTCGACCATGGCATTCTCCTTACGCTTAGCCGCCAACTCTGCTTCCTTCTTGGCCCTCTTTGCAGCTCGATTATGCGGCCCTCGTTCGCGTCTACGCTTCTCTTTTACTTCGCCGACTCTTTCTTGCAAGGGAACTCCAAGCCTCTGAAAGACCGAAGTCACTGACCTTTCGCCCGAAGGAAGATCGAGGCGCTGTAGCAAATCTCGGGAGGGCAATGCAGCAGGAACCTCGAGCGGAACGTGCAGGCGCTGAAGCAGGCTGGGAGCGGAGTCGACGTCCATAGCCTGCTCATTCCTTGGCCAGCGTTTATCCAGTTCCGGCGACGAGCTCCGGGCACGCTTGCGAGCCGGCGGCGACCGAGAAAGGGAGCGAGTCCGCCCTCTCCGTTCTTGTTGATACGAACTCGACCGGGAACAGGGGCGGCGCGGCGGGGAACGAGAACGCGAGCGCAAATAACGAGTTCGCCGATTGTACCTCTTTCTTTCCGTACTTCGGGATCGAGACCGATAATCGCGCCTGCGCGGCGAATAAGATCCCCGATACCGCGAGGAAGATCGACTCCCTCGTATCCCCTGGTCCTCGTAGATCGGCAGTCGAGCGTCGGGTCAATAGCGGCCGAGGAGGTGCGGAGACCGCGGTCGAGTCAGAGAGCGCGGTCGAACAGGGGAGCGCGGTCGAACCGGAGAGCGCAGTCGGACAGGGGAGCGCGGTCGAATCGGAGAGCGTGATCGCCCTCTACGACTCGACTCGGGCGGCGGATTGACTGATCGACTCCACGGGTTCCCCTTCGGTGGAGAGTTTCGCCGTCTAGGACCGGCCACAGCGGGCAAAGCAGCGGGCGTCGGAACCACCAAGGGTCGAAGAGGCGGGGCCGAGGGGCGAGACCGGGAGGCGGCAGGAGCTGACGAAGGCGGTCCACTGCGAGAAGTGACAGACGGATACCTCCACGCATGGGAGGCGGGAGCCATTCTCGGAGTCCATTGATCCATGGAAGCACGGGAAGCGGAGGCCAACGTATTATTCCAGGAGGGCGGACTTTGTCCAGGTCGCAGGATCGAAGGAGGCGGAGAGGGATTAGGGTCCAGAGGTCGAGGATGGCAAGGGGGACTACAGGCGGATATCAGGGGCTGATACGGAGACCATCTCTTACCCACCTCGGTGGGCAAGGGATGATCGTCTACGTTCGCCTTAGAGGCCGCTGTCGACGTCCATCGCATTCCCTTCGTCTTGTTCGCCATCGGAAGGCGGACCCAGAGAGACTCCTCCGTCAGAGTCGTCGTCGCGTCGTACCCATTCGCCCCTTCCTTCCTCAAACTGCCCTTCAGTAACTGTCGGAAGGTAGCGCGCGTCAGGGGCGAGAGGGAGTCTCCGACGTCCGCCGGGTGCGGTGTTTCGCTGGCGTACATCCACTTGGACCATCGTTCTTCCTTTAATTCCTTATGGCCCACATTTTTGAAGGGCCATTTGGGCACAGGTCGACCGAACTCCCTTCCGGTAGTTAACCAGGTTCCAGCAGGCATGCTAGGCGAGCCTTCGAATATGAGCCAACGGTTGTTGGCGCGATCCCAGTACATGACGTCTCCCGCTTCCAATTTACGGTGATCGTTCTTCTTGCCCAGCTCGAGCATGAACGTCGTACCGGTCTCTTCATCGTCCTGCTCCCTATAGGTGGTCCACGCTCCGGGTCCAGCCTGGATGATCTCGGGTGGTCGGAGCCACGGAGCATGAGCGGGGTCGACGTTGACCTCACCGCTTAGCTTCACGTCCTCCGCTTCCTTGACAGCTTTTGCTCGCAGTACCTTGTCCTGCAATTCCCGAGTTTCTCGCGCGAACTGGATCCCGGTTGGCGTGTCGGAGGGCGAGGTCATAGCGCCCATGATGCGGCGTCGATTGAGGAGATTACGCTCGTCGGTGGACTTCCGTTTGCGCGGTCGATCTCGAGGCAGTACCTCGTTTGCCCAAATTCTCAAGAGAGCTCGAAGATCCGCCCAACCTCCAGGGTTGCTGGCCAGCGTGGCGTGCGGAATCGGGTGGTACTCGGTGGCGGTGTACCGGTAACGCTCCCGGAAGGCGATTTGGTCGGCGGGGTACTGGCGCGCATCGAGGACATATTCCTCGATCTCGGTGCGAGAAAAGAAGTCGAGGCAGACGTTCTCGGTGACGCGCTCAGCTTCAGGTAGCAGGTGGATAACGAAGCATGGCACGGCCCCGCGCAGCAAGTACCAGAAACAGTCTTCTCGGTCCGCGTCATTTATCCACACCCCGATACAGCGCTCGTTGGCGGGCAGCACCTCGGTGGTTCCTTCGGGGTGCATCGGCTGATGAAGGAGCCAGTTGACCATGTCCAGCCACACGCCCTTCTCGCGCATTCCTCGCTGCAGTTCTACGAGGACATCGACGGCTTCTTGGTACTCCCTTATTCCCCGGAGCTTCAGGAGCTGCACGGTGGTAGGGACAATGGGGCGGCGAGCAATGAAAGTCATTTGTTGCCCCCCTAGCCGTCCAATGTAGAATTGGACGTCGCGATCCATCTCCGAGTTGCGTTGGACCAGTTTCTCGACGTAGGACAGAAGGAGTCGACCCTCTTTAGGGTTCCCTGGTTCGTCGCGCCAGACGGAGTACACGGGAGCATACTCGACGTCGGTTTCCAAGGCTTGACTTTCCCTAAGAACGAAGCCGAGCCAGGGGCGAGAGGGCTGATAGGCCTGAGGAACTTTACAAAAGTCGGAAGGTCCCCCTTGTCCGTCGAATCACCTTTGAGCGGGCTCGGTCGGAAGATTGATTTGTCCGTTAAGGTCATATGGCCTGGGATAGAAGGGGTCTTGGAGGGAGTTCGGACTCCAGATGAGATACTGCCGTTCGCCGATCTGAACGACACGCGAGTGGTAGGACTTGAACTCAGGTAAACGGTAATCCAGCCCAAAATTGACGGGCGGGTTATTGCGATACCCGTGGTAGCTCCGCAGTCGTGGCATCGAGAAGACGCAAGAGGCTGGTATGGTATCGACCGCGGAGTTCACCTGAAGGGAACTCGACGCGGTTGAACTCTCCGGAGGGTTAACGGCCGCGTTCGCGCTAGCGACGGTGGGTACTGCGGAGTTCGTCGATGGGGAACTCAAGGACGCGGCGCTCGTAGAAGTAGTCGCGTTGTTGGGGTTGGCGAGGTCGGAGTCCATAGAAGCTCGGAGAAAGGGACGAAAGAGTGAATTAAATGAGTAGTGATCGTTAGTTTAATTAGAACGAACGAGTATGGAGTCTCAGAGGACGTCACAAAAACTCGTCGAGGTGGTAGAAAGAAAGGAGAGATCGTCTAAGCGGAGATAATATGTACAAATCGAGGCACAGCCACGACTTCGGTTCCGGCCCGGATAGGGGCTCGACTCTCAGAGTTTCTTGAGTGCAAGATATTCGCGGCGTAGCTCCGGAGCGTTGCGCAAGTCGTATTCCGAAACCCAGGAATCTTCAGAGGGATCAAAGCCGCGCCATCGAACGAGGTACATCTGTCGATTGCCATCCTTCCGCTTGGTCATGCGGTGTCCAAGGATGGCTTCGACTTCATATTCCTCGGAGGCGTTAAGGATGTCGCGAGTTGGCGGCAGAGTCGTACGGTCGCCGTAGAGGGGGTCAGATTGACGGTACTTCCGAAGGTGTGACATATTGAAAACGGGGTGCATGGGGTAGTTGTCGGGAAGGCGTAATCTATACACCAGGGGATTGATTCACTCACGGACTTCGAAAGGGCCAATTGTATGCTGTACAAGCTTCCGCCCAGTGCCTTCGACATCCACGAGTTTGAGAGTGTGAGGATTGACCAATGCAAAATCTCCAGGCTGGAGTTCCTGCACTTCCCGTCGGCCTTTGTTGTACACGCGAGCCTGACGTTCCTGAGCCAGCACGAGCGCATCTCTGGCGCGCGCCCGGTGGGAGTCAAGAACAGCCAAGTAGTCCTCAGCCTTTTGGCTGGCGACAAATGGTCGATTTACGGGATCCCGACCCGGCACCAAGGCGCTGGTCACCGTGCGAGGTTGGTACCCCATGAGGAGGAAATCGGGGGAGTAGTGAGTGGAGGAGTGCACCGAGGAGTTGCAAGCATGGGCAGCCTCACTGAGCCATCGGGCCCAGGAGGTCCTGTGCCCAGCAACGTAAGCGTGGAGCATCTGCTCGATGGTGGCGTTCAAAACCTCGGTTTGTCCATCCGTCTGAGGGTGGTGTGAGGACGAAAGGACCATGTCAGCGCCATAATGTTTGAGCACTGAGCGCCAGAAGATTGTCACCCAGCGCTTATCCCGGTCGGCGATTATCCTCTCAGGCATCCCATAGACGTTAACCACTCTTTCGACGAAGAATTTGGCGAATCCCTCCTGCGACAATTCGTTGTGGGTAGGAATAATGAGGGCGTACTTGGTCAACTTGTCGACTATGACCAAGATAGCAGTGAACTTCTCAATCCCGGACGGCGGTAGTCCAGTAATGAGGTCGAGCGAAACAGTGGCGAAGGGGCGCGAAGGTATATGAGCAGGTCTCAAACCGCCCATGGCCGCGCGTCTGTCTTCCTTCATTTTCTGACAGACGTCACAGGACCCACAGAATCCCTCAGCGTCCTTGTTGAGGTCCGGCCAAAAGAACAACTCCCGGAGTCGCGCCTTGAATTTCTCCGGTCGAGCATGCGCACCTTCGTGCTCGGAGTCGTGGGCCAACGCCAGCACGTAAGGCATTTTGGACTTGGGTACGCATAGGCGAGCGTTCCAATCCGCGTTGATGAAGTATAAGAGACCGTTGTCTCCTTTCTGGAATCGGGAAGGAGTGAGCGGGGTCTCAGGGTTAGGGATCGCGTCTACGAAATGCTTTCGGAAATAAGCATCGGAGCAATACCCTTCCGAGAACTCCCTAATTAACTCAGGCTTCGCGGCAATAAGCAGATGCGACCGCTTCTCCCAGTCTTCCTCCATCGTGTCGGGGTCGCGCGGCACCACACCCGCTGGGTACGTCCAGTGTCCTCCTTGCGGGAATGGCAAGTCATCTCCAGCCGGCTCGCCTGGCGCCAGCTTCTCCGTCGGGTCGACTTCATCGTCCCGCTTGGCTAGTTGTCGCCTCTGTACCGGAAACGCTTTGTATTGATGAATAACATTGTCCCACCACATGGCCGTGAAGACGACCTTCTTTGCGGCGGAGCGTGAGTCTTCGTCTTCCACTCCCTGCGCGCGCTGCTGCTTGGCTTCATCCGGGACGATAGATGGTATTTCGTCCAGAACAGGTGAACTATGCGGCGGAATCCTGGGCAGTCTCGACAGGGGATCCACATTGGAATGGATCCGCCCTGCGCAATGCACAATTTTCAGGCCAGGATAAGCTGCAAATACTGCCCCCCACGCTGCTAGGCGCCTGTTCGCGTTCTCGTAGACTCTCGCCCATTGCAGCGCAGCGTGATCCGTAATGAGGATAACTTGTTCCCCCTCAATGAACGGCTGAAACTTCACTAAGCCCTCCTTCGCTCCCAGAGCTTCCCGCTCAGTTGCGCTGTAATTCCTCTCAGCCGACTTGAGAGTCCTGCTCCAGTACGCGATTACACGTTCAACGTGCACCACAGTCTCCTCAAATTCCTCTGCCCATTCGTCCTTGAAGGGTTGCTCCACGATATTGTTCGTTAAGGTGACAAACAATCGGGGCACGGGCAACTTTGATTCCCATGCCCCCCGAAGTCGATCGTAGACCGCGGTGCCCTTCAAGTCCTTTATCGCAATGAGTTGAATTTGCTGGAGGCTCGTCCCAATCGCGAAGTCGGACGCATCGCTGTACAGTCGGTAAGGGCATCCTTGGATTGGGTGCCCGAGAATGGGAGCAGCGGCCAGCGCGTCTTTGGCTTGTCTAAAGGCAATTTCATGCTCTGCTTTCCACTCGAACTTCACGCCCTTTTTCAACAGCGTGAACAGCGGGGCCGCGATGTAGGAGTAGTAGGGTATATACTGCGAGAAGTACACGCACATCCCTAAGAACTTCTGGAGGTCGGTGATGTGCGTGGGTCGTGCGATTTCCAGTATCGCAGCAACTTTCTCCGCGTGAGTAGATAACCCTAACCGCGAAACCTTCTGTCCGAGCAGTAGGATGGAAGAATAACCGACGAAGCATTTCGCCGGCGACAAGGTAATTCCAGCCTTGGCGATGGCGCCCAGCACCTTGTCGAGATGAACAATATGTTCTTCCCAACTTTTCGAGAAGACGACAATGTCATTGATGTAGACCAGCGTAAAGAGCCAAAGATATGGCGCCAGAACGCCCTGCATTACACGCTGGAATACCGATGGCCCGTTCCGGAGCCCAAAGGGCATTCAACGGAACTGCCAGAGCCCCCGGTGCGACCGGAAGGCGGTTTTCTCCTTAGCATCTTCGGCCATCTCCAGCTGGGTGAACCCAGCAAGGGCATCAAAGGAG
Source organism: Mycena metata (assembly GCA_029378385.1). NCBI lineage: Eukaryota > Fungi > Basidiomycota > Agaricomycetes > Agaricales > Mycenaceae > Mycena > Mycena metata. Next base: position 28,487 of record JARKIB010000624.1, on the reverse strand, counting down.
GAGAGTACCTGAGCACCGCTCAGGCTTTGAAGGATTTCCGACTGTCGTGGAATAGGGAATTCATCGGGGATGGTTCGCTCGTTTAGCTTGCGGGAGTCGATAACTAGGCGCGGCTTGCCATTGCGATAGACGACGACGCATGGAAAACCCCACGGGCTCACGGAGGGCTCGATTACTTCGGCTTCGAACCACACTTCCATCTGCTTGTCAATTACTTCCCTCTTCACGGGAGAAGCACCGTACATGGGCACGGAGATGGGCTGAGTGTCTGGTTTGAGGGGAATGGGGACCTTAGTGTCCACACGCCCTAATCGTCCCGCGACTCCAAAGGTGTTTGCGTTGCGACGCAGCATTTCTTCCAGAGGAGCTTTATGCTCGTCTGGAATGTCGGGCCCCCAATTCACCAGAGTGGAGACGTCAACGTCGGGGGGAGGTTCTTCTGGTACCGCTGTAGTTTTCGGTCCCCAGGCCTCATCCCCGTCGAGTTTATCGTCATCACACTCTGGCTTTTCGGTGGCGGTCGCCAAGTCCTGCTCCCTCACGGTCCCAATCGTAGTTTTGATGGCTTCGGCGGCAAGAACTAGCTTGCTCCGCTCATCTTCGTCCTTCGGCTTGTCTGCGTAGCTCTCCGGGTCCAGCAAATGCCCAACGACTTCCCCCTTTCGAATGTACCAAGGCCGCGTGCTTGGATTTGCAATGGGAAGGTACGGCGCGGCCGAATTAATCCAGGTGGTAGGCGCAGCCAGCACCGATTCATCGTCCTTCGTTATCACCACTTTCTCCACTAACCAATCTGTTCTCCCTTCGAACGGCCCTCGCACCTTCACATTATGTACAGTGCCAGCACTAATTAACGCGTCTTGAGCGGCATACACTTCCTGTGGCTTGTGGGTGCCTCTTCGCGCAGCCCTAGTGCGCTCCCGCCGAGCAGCGGATCGACGCAGGAAAGGTTTAGACTTGATGGCCATTACCCGTCTGACGTCAAAGCCCAAGTCTATGTTCTGAGCGGATGAACCCGGCAGTACGCGAGAAGAACGCCCAATCTTGATGTCTGCGTGTCCGCTCGAGAAGCACGTAACTCCGAGTTCGTAGGAGAGCTGAAAGTCCTCGCCGAGAAGGAGGGGTACGCGCATGCCTCGCACGACATACGCCTCAACTTCAAAGCTGATAAGTATCCCGTCAGTAGATTTGGAGAACATGGTGAGCCGGGTGAATCCTAAGACTTTGGCTTCACCCGTGAGCGCATAGAGCTTCATGTGATTTCCTTCACAAGGTTTAGGAAGACCACTCAAAGTCTGAAAGTAATCCTCAGACATAAGAGTGATATCAGCGCCTGAATCCAGTCGACCCTTGATCGGTAGAGCCTCTGGAGTTCCAACGGAAACCTTGACGTGAAGGGCTTTGACGCCCAGGGAAGCATAACCGGGAGGGTGAGAACGGGCCCGAAACGCTCGTTCCACGCGTGTTCCAGACTTAGCAATGCTGGAGACCCGGAGATCCTCAGAGAGCAGTTCGTCGACTAGTTTCCCAGGCGGCCGCTCGTCCTGGGCCTCAACGGGTATTCCGTCCGGCATGGGATGGGGCATTCTGTCCTTGAACCTGGCTATCCTCCGAGGTATAACGACTCCTTCATGTACTTCCTTCTCCTTGCCCTTGTCTCTCTTGACTTCTTTGCCCGAGTCAAATCTAATTCTTCGTCTCGTATTTCGATTATCAGGCTCGCGCGCAGGGACCTGGACAGAACAGACCCCGGAGGTATTAACCTTCACGGAGTACACGAACTTGGAGGTAGACAGCTTAAGGTACTCGAATAAAGGGAAGCAGATTCATTCACGGTCTCAGCAATCATGGCTACATATTCTGTATAATCCGCATCTTCCATTTCTTGCGTCACGTCGACTTGCAGCATATTGGCTTCGCGCATCATGAGCCATTTGCCGTAGTGCGGGCAGTCGCGCGCGTAGTGGTGGGCGCTCGTACAGACGTAACACACTCCATTCTTCGGCGGGTGTTCGCTGCGCACATCGTCTCTTTTGACGAACTCGTAGCCCTTGACTGTTTTGCCCTGCGGCCAATCACGGCGAACCGGAGGCGCGCTAGGTTGTCCATTAGCTGGGGTAGGGTTCGAGTTCTGAGGACGACACCCATTGCGGAAGTTATTGGTCGAAGCGTAATCTGCGACCAGGGTTTACTGTAACGTCAACTGATTGTGAATTGTTCGTCAATTTGAACTGAGCTCGTGAGGTTTGAACTTTGACGTCGTTGGACACGCGAATGGAGTTTCATTCGATCCGCCTTCATTGGGATAGTTCTCGTTTCTCGAGGCTAGTCGTTTGACGTCCAGTTGGAAATTGGGCAGGGATGAGTCCGAGGGAGTTGGACCAGGATAGAAGTGACTAATATGCGAAACATACGAAGCAGGGGTGATCCACCACGCGGTTACACCGCCAATCGAGTCCAGCGTTGCTGAAACCTTTTGACACGAATGTTGATGTAATGTGAGTCCAAACATATCGAATACATTTTCTCAACCTTCGGTGAACATTGGGCATGAAATGTCGACAGGATATATGGCCAACGTTGACAGAATGTTTCACCAACACTATTTACTCAACATCTACCTCTAGCAATGCCGCTTCAGCGCGCTCGGCGGCACCGGCTGCCTTGTCCATTTTATTTTGTTTAGTCTTGGCCTTGGTTGCTTGGCCCTTCGCAATGGCCTGTGCGCGCTTTTCAGGCCTAACTTCCCGCAAGGCCGCAGCAAACTCGAAATGCTTTGCCTTTTGGTCCGCAAAACAAGATTTCAGCTCCGTGAGATGTCCCAGATGAGATGAGCATTGTGAAGACCGTGCATGTTCATGAGGAAACCTGAATTGTCTATGTGAGATGTTACTTTTTGAGTTAGTTTAGATTCTAACCGCTCTTGCCGCGGCCCCAACGAATCAATGAGAGGACACACGAAATGGTGGCAATCGTGTTGGGCATCGAATTTGAATAAAATATACTGGGATATGTCAACGATGAGAATGTACCAAAGGCTGTGAGATCCGTACCTCCGTTTTAATGAGAATAGTCCTTTGGAGATCAAGGAGCAACGGCATATCAAAGCACGCGTCGGGTGCGTCCGGAATCATGAATTCTTGCACTGCGACAACTGCCTCGGTGGCTGATTGGTTTGACTCTGGAACCAAGATCTTAGAAATTTGACCGGCAACCACCTATAATTCTTGAGTTAAGTAAAATACTCAATCACGGGAGAAGCACCTACTCGTGCGCCGTCAGAGAAGAATATCCAGGACTGAGGAAAGCATGGGTCCTCGGAACGGGCCACGACATACTTACAACCATGCCAGTTTATACCCTGGTGTTCAAGCGGCTCGACCAGACTTATGTCCCACACTGAACCAAGAGCGGTCTTCCAATCCTCAGAACGTCGTTTGGTTTTTGATAAAATCTTCACTGTCCCTACCCATTTGTCAGATGACTCGCGGTTCTCTAGACGCCGTTGCAATTGTTTATTTTCCGTCAAAAAGCTTGCGTACCTTGCAACCGGCCTGTGTCCAGTCTTCGTTGGCTGATTTCCACCAACCACCGCTAACCTGGTGTTTAAATCGTTCCATGTTCGCCAAAGTGGTCGCAATATTGAGGCTGGGGGCCTGATGATTAGATAGCACACTGCAGAGTTGAAAAACAGAATTCCAGCACTCGAATATTTCAGTTGCATAGAACGGTGCGGGGCCAAAGCGATGGACCACTGATGGAATATGGGGGAGGACATGCAATTTATATTTCTGTGTGATCCGAATTGGGTCAACAATTGCCCACCGATCCAAGACATTGTTCGTTGCAATGGTGAGATCAGACTGTGAGGATAAGACTTGAGATGCAGATGGCACATGAACTGAAAGAACTTGCCTGATACTGCTCCGCGGTTTTATCTCCGGAAACCAGAGCAGTGCGCCAAGAAGCCCGTTCGCCTTTCAGAGCTCAAACAGCGGTCCGGAGCACAGCTTGGAATCTAACTGAAGATAGAAAGCCGCTAGAGTGCCTTGAAGTGTTTCCCTATCAGTGATTTTTTGTACTGGACCATGTATCGGGAGCGGAGTGATGTGAGATTCAAGCCGTCGATGGAAGCGGATTGTAGTCTTGCGGCAAATAGTGCACCCTGTTCAGTGCTCCAGAGCTTGTTCGTCTCATGCCAAACATATTTATCCTCGCCCAGTAAGATGGTGTGAAGAATTTCGCAGGGGCTATCACGATGGGTATCGAGACCGCGAAGACGGAGAAGGATATTGTAATGATCGCCTGGCCGCAAGTCCGGAAATATGCCGCATACATCCACTTCGAGGTCAATTATGCCGCTCAAATACTACACAACACAGTGCAGGCACACCCTCGCCGTCCTCTCGCCACTCTTACAATGTTCCCACACCCTCTGCCACCAGCGGCTCAAACCCGAGTGTTTTTCGTAAGGTTCCCACGGTTGTGATCTTATCGTCTGCGCCGCAAATACATTTCTTTTCGTTCGTACAAGGCTCATCCAGCGCAGGTTAATTCTAGATTTATTTATCGGATGTGCCCGATATTCCAGATAGTCAGGTGTGCGTAGTCTTTCCGGTACCGAGTCGAGTTCACCGCAACATTAATATTCAACTGCGCGATTCAACACTTCCAAGGTGTTTGGTCTCAATTCCCTTGTTCATTGACTTGGACGTGTATTCGTCTTCATCCCTCCCTGTCTTTCTCAACGTCTATTTGCAGATGATATTCCTTTCCTTTGATTTGAACTCCTGTGACCCGCAACGGCCAAAAACATTTTCCCTCCGAACCAACTCAACTTTACCCCAGATATCCGTCCAGAGAGCATTCAAATGGAACTTTTGCACTCATATGTTGTTCCTGGTACGTTTATCTATTACCTTGGACTCGCTCTCGTTGAACCGCTGACGCTCGATCCCTCTATTTCAGAGACACCCCGCCCAGAATGCAGGATATGCGCGCCTTTTTTGCAATACCTTCACTCAAAGACAGTATAAATCTATGTATGTACATTTTCCCCGTCCTCTAATCACTCTCAAAATGTAGTCTAACCCACCCTGCCCTCAGCGGCCCCAACCCGGATGATTCTGATGGGACTTCCCACGGCCGTGATCTCCCATCCACGGTGTAACTGTATTCCTTTTTTTTTGATACGAGCCTCATCCGGCGCAGACTATGGCTTGTATCTGCTCATTTTATGCGCTCGAGTCTTGCCTGGGGGTTCCCAGATATGCAGGTGTGCATGCTCTCTCGGGTTGACTCGTTTCTCTGAATGGCACTCTTTTCGCGTTCTCGATAGGTCCAAGGCTCAATTAGGGTTCAGTATGAACGTCGCGCTCTCTTCCTTGACACGGAATTACTACAGTTCCATGAACTCACTCATTAGAGTCCGTTTAATTCATGTTCTCGCGACGTCAATGTCAAGTTCACCTCGATATACTCAACGCCTCGAAGTGAGTATCTTCCTCCATTGTTTCTTTAAAATGAGGTGTTGGAGACGCAATTCCTCTCGTTTATCACTAATTTATCCATTTCTCTTGCAGACCTCGATATTAACCCGCGCAATCGGGACGATGAACCAGCTGCGGCAACGTGAAACTTGAACCCACCGAGGTCAGTTTACGTTTGTCTTCATTCATCTGTGTATTTCCCAACGTCTATTTACAGACTACAATGTACCTTCATTCAATCTCAACTCCTCCCGGCGCACCGTCCCAACCCACCTTCCAAGGCAAACTCGGTTCAACCATGTTCGTCCTGGAACCCTCTCAACTTCGTCCCAGTAAACCACCCAGAACACATTTTAATAGCCTCGTTGGATGAATATGCTTCTCTGGTACCCTTATTTCCTCGTTCAACTTCTAAACGGTAGTAGGAAACCCCGATTCTTTCCTCGCGGCATGTCTGCTCCAATACATTGCACTGTACATCTACCTCGAGGTCAAGTACCCCACTCAAATACCACACAGCGCAATGTAAGCACATACTCCCCACCCCGAACCACGCTCACAATATACAGTGGCGGCGAAAAAGAATTGCCGCGGTCGTGTGGGCTTGTTTCTGGGTCAAATCACCTCAAATAAAATCCCAGGGTGACTATTGAGGAAATTCATGATGCTGGGTACACTTGGAATTATATCATCTGTCATCCGATGTCCCACAATAAATTAATTTGTTGTTTTTGAAAAACTGAGATTTTGAGGTCACACACCATGGAAAAATGATGAACATAGCATGAAAGTACAGTGTAATGCGACCCCAGCCATATGTTGGTTGACCCACATTCATTGGGATTTGAGCTCACACGATGGCGTTCAAGTTGCCAATTTTGAGCCTTTTTCTGCATTGTGGCGTCAAAAATGGCCAAAATGGGCAACTTGTGGTGGGTTTTTTGACCCCAAATCATAAATAATCTAGGTCAACCAACATATGGCCGGGGTCGCATTACACTATACTTTCATCCTATGTTCACCATTTTTCCATTGGGCGTGACCTGAGAATCTCGATTTTTCAAAAAACAACAAATTTATTTATTGTGGGACATCGGATAAGGTATGGTATGATTCCAAGTTACCCAGCATCATAAATTTCTTCAATAGTCGCCCTGAGATTTTATTTGAGGTGATTCGACCCAGAAACAAGCCCACACGACCGCGGCAATTCTTTTTCGCCGCCACTGTAATACTGATCATAGCCGCTTGAACCGACCTGTATAGTAACCCTGAACTCGGCCGGCACTAGTGTACATTGTTCATTAGGGGTCCTCAGAGTAGACGTTGCTTTTTCACTTATTCACTTATTGATGCTTTTTCACTTATTCGGCGCTTCGGATATCAACCCGGCGAAACTCGGCAACCAACTGATGTGATCGTCTTCCCCTCTGGGATGACCCCTATTATTTAAACAGACCGCATGATCTCTCATCAATAAAGGCGTATTCAGTCATCTTTTAAGCAGAGATGGATGGGAGATACAACAATATCTTCCACCCCCACCCCTTACCACAGGAATGACTCGCCAAACCGTTCATTCTGCTGTTACTCGCACATATCTTACGCATATGGTGATGCGGGATCTAATTATCCCCCCGGAGAGCCTGGATTTTGCGACACTGGTAGACAAGCTTGCCACGGATATCCAGACCCTCAAGGCCATTCGAGAAACACGCTACCTTCGACCCCGTGGCGATGTTGCCAAGGCCGGGAATTTACATCTGGCATGGGTTTATGCTGGCAATCCCAACGACCACGATCGCTTCACGAATATGCTTCGTGTATCTCCCTACGTGTTCGGTGTCATTCTCGACCTCATAAAAGACCATGAAGTCTTCACCAATAATTCCAATGTACCGCAGACTCCTGTTGATCAACAACTCGCTGTGGTGCTGTATCGCTTGGGACGGTATGGCAATGCCGCATCGGTGGAGGATGTCGCACGTGTGGCTGGTTGCAGTGAAGGCTCTGTTGTGAAATTTACCGACCGAGTGTTCACGGCCATCGAGTCCTTGCATGATACTTTTGTGCGGCCATTGACACCAGAAGAGAAGGAGGCCGAGAAAGTTTGGATGGACGAGCATCTCGGGTTCAAAGGGCTGTGGCGCGAGGGTTGGTTGATGTATGATGGGACAATTGTGGTCCTCTTTGCAAAGCCTGGTCTAAATGGGCAAGGCTATTACACTCGGAAAGCAAACTACGGCCTAAATGTCCAGGTAACGTATTTCGTTCCAGTCAAATCTTTTTACTAATCTTATTTTAGATTGGAAATGTCCCGTCCACGCTGCGTATCGTCGATTCCTGTCTTGGACCAACTGGTTCGGCCCACGACTCTGCAGCATTCGAGGGTACTGCTGCCTTCAAGCATCCAGAGTGGTTATTTGAGGGGGAGGAATTTGCTTGTGGTGATTCTGCATACACGCTCAGCTCCCGTATGATTCCTGTCCACAAACACCCTGCATCCCTCATCCCCGACAATGCGACCTTCGACGCCCAAGTTTCTCATATTCGAGTGCGATCTGAGCACTGCATGGGTGCACTGAAGGGGCGGTTCCAATCCCTTCGTGGACTTCGGGTTAATATCAATTCGAACGAAGACCATTGGGAAGCATTACGATGGATCACTGTGGCGATTATTCTCCACAATGTGGTTATCGAGTTTGAAGGAGTTCGCTCTGGTGCAGCATTTGCGAACAGACACTCCCGACGGGACGAAGAAGAAGATAGGGGTGGGCGGGATGAAGCAGAGGGTGGGGATAATGAGGGCGAGGTGAAACGAAGGAGATTAACACGGGAACTCTTAGCATATCGCGCCGGAAAGGTAAACAATTAATTCGGTTTATTAAAAGGTTGTAATAAAGTAAAGGTTATCTCATAAAGATAAAGGGGAATTAACAGTAGCAAAGAGGAACTAGCGGTAGCCAAGGCCCGGTTGAGAGCCAGGCACAGGGGAACTGCGGTTGGGATCCCATGTGCTGGAAGTCCCCACTTTCACAGAATCGTGATCATCCGATGAAGAAGAGCTGTTGGAATCCCGACGAGCACGCTTGCTTGGACCAGCAACAGGAGAATCTGCTCGGCGCTTTGGCGGATCAGTGTAGCTGGCATCGACTATGTCAAGTCGTTGCCGAAGAGCATCTTCGTCGAGGATGCCGGCATTAAAGAGAGCGAGGAGCTGGTTCTTTTCGTCGAGCCGAAGGCGAGCACGGTCGTTCTCCAGCTTCAGGTCTTCACGTTTATTCGCGGATTTCATCATAGTACTGGCAAATATTCAGTTGTGCATCAGAAATAAACGGCGGAACTTTACGTCTGAATTTCGACAATACTTTCTTCGAAACTCTTCTTCGGGGGGCGCGACTTCGACGTTTTGACGTCCTTGACAGCACGGTGAAAGGTGGAAGGCTTCGCGATAGTTTTGCCCCGGGAATTCTTGTTGACTGGAGCTAGTGGCGACGAATCTATTTCGATCGGCGAGGAGGGAACATCCCGACGCGACCGATGAGGAGTCCCCCGAAGCTCGGGGTCGATATTGGCATCAGGATCTGTCTTGGAAGGAGCCGGGGGCTGGAGATGGACGACTTTACGACCCTCAGGGCCTACACCAGTAGCGATCATGGGTGGAACAATATTGGATCGGCCCGCAAGGAACTGGTGGAGACGAGGGAAGAACTCGAAGGTTTCCTCAATTTCCTCTGGAAAGAACACATGAGAATCAAATACTACGTGAAATTATAACACAAACCCCAAAGGTTCCATGCCTTCTCAGTGGTATCATGGTGCGGGCCGTCGGCCGGGATGTAGCAGTCAAGATATTCGTGTACAGCGCCATCGTCGTTGTTATCGGCGTCGTTTTGGAGGCCTCCGCCCGTAACCTGGAGCTTCTTCGCATGCTTTTTATATTCAAGAACCAGGCTACACCTGTTAGAACCAAAATTCGGGGCTGCATTCGCGAAGGCACTTACTTATCCACTTTGCCTTTAACTCGCTTCCCCAAAGCATTGGGGCTTGTCGCGAATAGTTCCGGGAATATGACACTACCGATACATTTATATACAGCGGTTTTGCTTTCTCCGGACGTGTTCTTGACGTCGAGGGTCAGAACAAGGTAACTTTCAGAAGACTGATTCAAACGCACCTCATTGCCCTCCTTCCCGAAGAGCACCAACCGATTTTCCTTAACCTCCATCTGGGTAATCAACTCATATGTCTTCGCAGACTCATCCGCGTCCCAATTAATTCGCCCAATCGCCGGCTCAGCGGCCTTTTTAGCCTTGTGCTTCCGCGGCGACCGGCGAACGGCAACACCGCTCCTTGTGTTGGCCATAGATTTGAAGAAATGTGTTAGGAAAGGACCGAAGGGTTTTAGCGTGACAATGTATGGTCAATGGCAGAGAGTGTGGCAACGCAATGGCGGCCAAGAGCAAAATTTTTAGCCGACTCCGATTTGTTTCCGAATCACATCAGTTGGTTGCCGAGTTTCGCCGGGTTGATATCCGAAGCGCCGAATAAGTGAAAAAGCATCAATAAAGTGAATAAGTGAAAAAGCAACGTCTACTCTGAATGTTTTTCTAAGCTATAAAGGAGGAACATTAATCGTACCGTCGTACGGTAAGCAGGCAAGCAGGTGCCTCCACGGATGGCCACTCGGAGGGGAGGGTGATTTGGTTGTTTATTCGTTATTGCACACGGTACACCGTCTTATCGATAAGTTACAGGCGTCGGCGAAGTTTCGACTCGAGGACGGGCGGCTTTACGTGGGTAAGCGAGGGATGAGAGGGCGGATTTCGAATATACTTTTAGGGAATTGGACGGTGGGTGAATGGATTGGGATTGGGAGTGGTGAGTGTGAAGGCACGGAGGGCTGGATAGCCGATTGATGAAAGTTTTGAGTTGGTGGCGATAAACCAGGCGCACCGACCACCAGTCGTCCCTCGGGACTGCTGATTTGGGGTGCGGTAAATAATGTTTATCTTCACGGCTTAACCAATTGAACACGAGTAGTAGTATTACGGCGGAGTACATGATACATCGCGGTGAATCGGTTGAGTTCGAAGGGCGGAGGCCTTTTGGTGTTGGTTAACTGAAATGACGGAGGATGGAGTGCGAAGGCAGAGGCTAGTACAGGTTGATCTGGAGCTAGTATTCAGTTCAGTTGAGGTTCAATTCGTGCCGCCTTGAATATGGATAAATGGTAGTACGGTAGCACACGTTCTATAATTACGTCCGTCGGGATTCACACCTCACCGCGATCCGTGCTATGTTCGGGATGACGGAACGCGGGGAGGAAGGCTAAAATCTGCAAAGATTGAGAAGACATATGACGCAGGGTCGCACTGAGTTTGACACCGACAGAGGCAGGCGCAAGGAAGAGGGAGACAGATCAAATGCAAGCACAAGTGATATTTGTGGAACAAGGAGCGGTTACTGATGTCTGAATTTGGTGGGAACGGGAGGATGGCGCGGAAAAGATCGTCTATTTCGAGTCGTGTACACGCACAGGGTAGGAATATTTGTAGAGGGAATAGCCGAGGATTTCTTGCAGAGCGATCCAAGCGCCAGAGAAGAAACACGTGGTTTATACGGTCATTTCTTGAATCTAGATCGTGCTGAGGTGGCTGGGCAAAGAAGAGTTGGAGACAATATGCAAAATAAACTGACAAGTACCTAGGTTGCACGGTTTTCTCCATGCCTAGAATACACTGGATATCTTGGGAGAATCTGGTGGAATATCAAACACAGATGTATCTAGATGGACATCACATGTACACAGCAGAAGAAGAGATGAATGGTATCCAATGAGTGTGCAAGTTCCCAAGACCCTAAATGTATAAAGCCTGCAAGGGTTCCAACCGACACAACCCTTTCCCATCATGCCTCGTCAACAAACCATAACTAAAGCGCGTTTGGACAATATTTCAAAATGTGTTACCATCGCAGTTAACACACTTGATGTCCTGGTCAATACCCTGAAGATTCTTGGGCTCGAAGCCATGGTGAATACTACACAGTCACTTTTGAAATTGGTTCCGGTATATTTTCCCAAAATGAATTGATCAGCATGGCTCTGATAAGTTGTCCTAGACTATCAAACAAGACAGAAATGAGTGTGCTGAGTTGATGGAACAGACTTACAACATCCTCAATGCAATTATTGGTGTCTATGTTACGTCAGATAACAGTATCGAACTACCACCCAGCACATTGAATGAATTTACAAATTTCACTCAGTAACCCTCCACTCCCATATACATGCACATGGCTCACACACCACATTTAGGACCCTCCACAAGATTCATACATTTATTGAGGCACAGCAAAATGGCAGCAAAGTCAAGAAGTTCTTCCAACAGGGGGAATTAAATGGGCTACTGAAGGATTGCAAGGCAGGATTGCAAGAGGGAATTAAGTTCTTTCAGGTGAACACTTTGCACATCCAAAGAGATTAACCCACTCAAGCTGGTTTGCAGATTAAATCTTCAGATATCATGTCCGCTGCCAGGGAAATGGAAGAACAGGCTCAGATCATACACCAGGAGGTGCTCAATACAATTGAAACCCTATCCAGTTCAGACTCGGCATCATCTGTATGTGAGGACATTTGTTAGTAAGAGCAATAATAACAGATGCATAGATGGGCAAGATGTATTCTGGTTCATATGCCAGGTGATCCCAAATAACCCTTGTCCTTTTGTGTGAATGCTCATGGACATCATAGCTCCAACTCCATTTCGATGTTGCCAGCGGAGCCCAAGATATTTCATGGACGTGAATCAGAGCTTGCTGATATCCTAAACCATTTCAGGGAAAGCACTCCAAGGATAGCCATTCTGGGTGCAGGGGGCCTGGGAAAGACGAGTTTGGCACAAGCTGTCTTACATCATGGAGAGTTGGTTCGCAAGTACCAAGGAAATCAACTCTTTGTTGTCTGTGACACTGCAGCAAGCAAGGTGGAACTTGCAGGTCTCATTGGAGCTCATCTTGGAATGGAACCTGCGAAGGATTTGACTCAAGCAGTGCTCCACCACCTTTCAGAGGGGCCACCCACTATGCTGATTCTTGACAACCTCGAGACTGTTTGGGAGCCAGTTCAATCCCGGAAAGAGGTTGAGGAATTTCTCTCCCTAGTTACAGGCATCACCAGTTTAGCATTGATAGTGTGTACTTTCTTTCCTTTTTCTGTCCTGCTTTGCTCATGAAGCACAAGATCACAATGCGAGGGGCAGAAAGACCCTCCAAAGTGCAATGGACACGGCCATTCCTGCCCCCTCTGAAGCCCTTGTCACAAGACGCAGCCCGAAGGATCTTTTTTGATATTGCAGATGATGGGCACTCATTGGAGGAAGTGGACCAAATCCTGAGCCTCACAGACAATATGCCACTTTCAATCAACCTTCTTGCTCATGCAGTTGATGTGGAGGGCTGCACTGCAGTCTTGTCACGCTGGCAGAAGGAGCATACCTCAGTCATCTCAGAGGGATATGACCGAAGATTCAATCTTGAATTATCCATCTCACTTTCACTTACAAGTCCCAGAATCACATCCATCCCCCACTCGCAGGAGCTTCTGAGTCTCATATCAATTCTCCCAGATGGGCTCTCTGATGTAGAGCTGAAGGAAAGTAACTTTTCAATTCAAGACATTCTTGGATGCAAGAGGGCCTTGCTTCGCACTGCTTTGGCCTACACTGATGACCATAGACGGCTCAAAGCTCTGATACCAATCCGTGAATACATGGCAAAATTCCTCCCACCAACAGAGAAAATGATCAGACCACTTCTTCGGCACTTCCAGGGGCTCCTACAAGCATATGGACTCCATTGGGGGAAACAATCATCAGTCCTATATGTTGACCAACTCAGCCCAAATTACAACAATATTTTGAATATCATCCAGAATGGACTACACCCGGGGCATCCTGATTTAGCAGATAGCATTTCCTTCGCATCTCATTTCCTCCGATTCAGTTCAAACATTGGCAAAGGAGTAATACCTCTGGTGGACAAGGTACTCACCCTTCTCCCACACTCAGAGGATCATCAGGCAAAGGCATCTTTCACTGTTAGGTTATTTGGTGTCCAAGGATCTCATGCAATTCCCCATCCCAAAGCACTGATTGCTCAAACTTTTGAGTGGTTCAAGACTTTTGATGATCCTTATTTGGAATGTATGTTCACTTTGTCTGTCTGTTAACCATAATGTGTGCTGACAAATCCTGTAGCCACCTTTTACACGAATCTAGGCTACCATTACACAGAGCTTGACATTCCCAGGGCTCTGAAATATTGCCAAATGGCCGTCTCCTTGGCAAAGTCATACGAAAACATCATAGGTCAATCTACAGCCTTAGTTCGTCTTTCATGGATCAAATGGAATAGTGGTGACTATATCACCGCCCAAGCTTATGCACAGGAGGCACAGAGACTTGCAAAGGTCTCTGTCATCTTGGAACTAGAGGCACGAGGACTATACATTGAGGCCTTGTGCTGCCAAGCTTTGGGTGATTACCGTGAATGCATATCTCTAGTCAAAAGGGCCCGTGCTCTCCAAGAGCTGTGTGGTTTGGCCCGTGGGGGAAGAGCCTATGCACTTATGAACTGTCAGGCAGAGGTTCACACACTCAAATCAGAGTATGTGCATGCTTGTAACCTCCACAGGCAATTCCTACAGGACTACCAAGGGGTGCGCCTATATCATGAAGCTATTACCCTGCAGAATATTGCTGCGGTTGAGGTCCACATGGGAGTTTCATATAATGTGATCCAAGAGAAAATAAGTGCATCACAAACCATTTTCAACAAAACTGGAAATAAAGTAATGATGATTGCTTGTGACACAATCCAAGCCGATCTGAATCTCAGAGAAGGAGATATATCATGCTCACTCTTTTGCAAATGCCTCAAATTTGGGTTAGGCCGGTTTTCTGAGATAGTAAGTTACTGTCTTCAGAGACTGGCAGATGTTACTCGCTGGAGCCCACACCATGATCCCTCATGGAGTATGATTTTACTTGCACACTCTCTTAAAGCAAAAGAGAAACTGGGAATCTACAAGGCCTTGCAATTCATTGGAGATGTCCACCTCATGCAGAACGATGAAGTCACTGCTGTCAACCTGTTCACTGTTGCCTTGGATGGATTTACCTACATGGATGTTCACCGCAGCAGAGCGGAATGCATGATCCGACTTGGGGACATTGCTAAGAAGAATGGGGATCTGCTCAAGGCACTGGAACTGTGGGAAACTGCAAGGCCACTCCTTGAGTGCTCATCACAAGCCAAGAGAGTTCAGGACATTGATGAGAGGATTGGTGTTATCAGTGAGGAGGTGAAGGAGCAGCACCAAAAGAACTTGACTCACTTAGCAGAGCTCAATGTTCCTGCAGAGAAGGTGGAGGAAGTGGATAGTGATACTGAAGAGGAAGAACAGGTGGAATTGAGTGTGGCCTGACTTTTGAATCATTATATGCAGTCCGAGCCCATTTTGTATTTATGTGTACTTGTTTGAATTTTTATTTATTTAACGAACTGTTGAGTTGAGATCCGAGGAGTCCACCCATCATAAGTTTATAGTCTATTGAGTGAGGCAGAAGGAATTTTCAGAAGCCCACCAAGGGGGTAAAAGGTCAAGAGTATAGTAAACGACCACCACCATCGAAGATTAAAGTTTGCCATTGGCACACCCAGCGACCTGACATCCCATGTAGAGGCGGGAGTGAGCACCAACTAAGCATTTTGTATACAGAAGAGGAGCATAGGACAGGGAACTCAATGAAAATCAAATTCGCACAACACATGTGATAACAAAGCTGCATCCGGCTATATGGCAAATGCTGTAGATATAGTCCATGTCTCAACTCATTCTTCTTCATATTTTTGCTCCCAATTCAAATGACAGAGGAGTAGGCCTCTTTGAGATGGGCACGGAACCTTTAGGTTGAAGTTGGATTCCTCCCATCCCGGATTTGAGCCAAATACAGCTACCACCCTTGGGCAAGGCCATCATTTTATGGCCTGTCAATATCTCAATGGTATACGGCCGTGGTGCCGGCCTTACCAGGATTGACTTTTGTTTCGAAGTTCTGCGGGGAGGTGATAGTATAATCCACATAGTGTAACATCTTGTACTTCCTGTGCCTCCGGACGGCCTCTTGTTTGAGATGATGCATTGTGTCCTTCCCAAAGCAGCATGATGATCCGCCAACCTCGCCTGAGTTCAGTGTACTCTCCGATTGATCTCAGCAGTCTGGGAAGCATTCAGAATGAGTTGTCAGGGAGTGAAATTGGGGAAATCAACAACATAGAATCACTTGAAGCCAAAATGTTCTGATACACCAGTCGTTCCGAGGTTGAGCCAAGTTTCACCTCAAGAAAGAAATCTAGATGCAGGCTCGGCTCCATGCCATCTATAAACTTGCACCTTCGTGGAGGATTGGCTTGATGACTGATTGTCAACTCAAATAGCGGCTTTTGATTTTTTTATGGGCTCAATTCCCTCTGGGTGCCTCTGGGAGTTTGCTGGAACACTTCTAACGGGGGTAAATTTTCCCTCGGGCAAACTGGTGATACACCGAGGATCGGGACGACCAAGGGATATGGGCTGGATACTGGGTCTTGATGTATAGCTAAAACCATACACTAAACACACTCCAAATTAACACCTAATCACCTCTCCGCTGTGTATGTACATTTGTGGGGTTCCAACCAAAGTATTACGGCTGTTGCAATAGCTGAAAACTAGGTTTCGACTAAAAGCTTTAAGTTGACCGTTTGGTTCCTCGGACCTATTGGGTGCTGATGCAACCTTTATAGTTCATAGAAGAGTTTTGGGTTTCTAAATAGGTTGTGGTGATGTACACTGGTGGTTGTGCGGTGAACTGAACTTAGTTCGACGCTGGATTTGAACTGTAACTTCAAGTTGACAAGATCCGCTGTAGTATTTGCTGTAAACCTAAACGCTGCCGCTGCCGCTGTAATCACTTTTCACTGTAACGGTGCTGCTGTCCACTGTAACTCTAACACTGTTCGCTGTCCACTGTCTGCTGTACGCTGCACACAAATATACAATCAAATCCCAATATATTGATAGACACCAAAGTATCTAAAAGACACTCAAATGTACACTGAATGGATTCGTGAGACTTTCTGGATGGAGGCAACCGTTATGCTGTGCTCCTAACAAGAAGGTTACAGTCCACTGGCCTCCACCTAAGCTTTACCTCTACTTATATACTAGATCCTACATACCAAATACTACAAAACACGGAAACTCAATACGGTAATGTATATAATGGTCTAAACATTGAGCCTGCAATGTTACAGACTCCTACTGGGTACAATCTACTACTTTACATGTGACTCTTAACTCAAAAAGGAGAATAGATATTAGTACAAATCGAATAAATAATATATATCCGTTTCTGGCGTGTCCAAATAATATTCCTGCCTCATCATGTCTTCCTAATTCGGTGTTTTTGACTCCTGGTGAATCACCCTCAAGTGTTTTGAGTCATTTGTGAATAAGATATCTGAGTCTGTTTGAGTCAAGACTATTAATAACTGCTTGCCATCATGATTTTGGATTAGCTGGCTGCAAGATCTTGTTGCCGCTACTGCTCCATTTGAGGTGCCGTTCCTGGCTATGCCATCAGACCTTTCTGGTCTTGGATCTTTGGTTTGATTGACAGGAAATGCCAACTCTGCCGCAGACCAATGTTCTAGTCAACACAGGTTGCCCCTGTAAAGCCCTCATTCCTTAACCCAGGTCATGGATGGATGGTATCTACAAACCTTGAGGGTTTGTTAAAAGAGCAGGTTTGACTAGAAGCTTTAAGTATGATTTTGACTTTCCAGCCAGTATTGATCTTCCAGTAAGTCCACACTTTGAAACTAGTAGTATATATGTTACTGTCTCCTAGCTAGCTGCCCGGACTGACACTAGCCTAAGATCTGCATGAGGGCAGGTGCAGAACACCTCCCTAAGGCTGCCAGAAGGCATGACACAGTTGAAATCGAACGCGGAGGTTATAAGATGCCGTTGACCTTTGGATCCCGGCCCTGACCCAACTCAGGGGCACGAAACCTTCAACGCCAACACAAGCAGCAGTGTATAAGGGTATAAGAGAACTCAAGAAACGCACCACTCGAAAAACAACAGAAGTGAATATTGAAGCAACTCAGAAGGCGGTTAAGGAGCTGTGGAAAAGGAATCCCACACCCGTGTCAATGTGGAAATCAATTCGAAATTGTGATATCTTGCGGCTTGTCCGCATTTCTTATGGAAAACCCTTCATGGCGCCCATAGAATAGGAAAATTCTGGACACTCATCCCAGGGATGGATGAACATGCAAACTGCCAACCCTGCGGGGTGTTGGAAACTATGGAACACATTTTAGTTGAATGCACGCGCCCAGGTCAGGCAGAAATATGGGTGCTAGCTAAAGAGCTCTGGGCCCTCAAACACCCTTCCTGGCCAACCATATCTTTTGGGAGCATCCTAGGTTCGGGACTGGCCACTTTTACAAGTGCGGAAGGGAAACCCTTGCCCCATACAGCCTGTTTATACCGCATCCTGATATCAGAATCAATGTACTTGATGACTCGCCGCGTCGATCTCCATGCGCTCCCTATGTTTGAAGGGGCTGACAGTTGATTCGGACTTGCCTCGTGCTGTCTCCGTTTCCTGTTTGGTCACCCCATTTCCCAAGACCCCACTCCATATGCCGGCCCGGTGTCAGTCCGTCTCCATATTGAATTTACTGTGTTTCCGCTTTTCCTGGAGCCCGAATTATAGGTGAGCAAGTGCATCCCCGAATTGCGGTCAAATGGTGCAGTTGGTAGCACTCGCAGTTGATTTGAGAATAGCTTCATGACCTACTCGCCGCAGGACCTCCGTTCGATTCAGGGTTCGGCCCTTCCCACAAAGTCTCTACTTTTTATGAGTTGACTCCCTGTTTTACTATTTGAATCACGGCCGGGTGGTGCAACGGTAACGTGCGCAATCAACTTGAATCTCCCAAGTTTTCATTTGCGAGTTCCTCGTTCGATTCGGGGTCCGGCCTTGGGCGTGAAAGTCGGGTTTTTGTTTTGAAACGGGATCCATGTTTCTTTTGGATTTGGAATGGTGAGGCCGTGGCCTGGTGGTGTAACTGTTAACATGCGTGAATGGATGGCCGCGTAGATTGGCTCTTCACGAGCTCTCCGTTCGATTCGGAGTCTGGTCGTTCGTTTAACCCAATGAGTTTTTTAAGTCAGGTCCGTATCACTTTTGTCCGTTTATCGAGGCTTTCTCATCCCTAATCACGGCCAGGTGGCAGAGTGGTAACGCATGCGAGACAAATACAGAGCCTGCAATGTTTCCTCACAAGGTCTCCATTTGATTCGGGGTCTGGCTTTGTGGAATGGTGTGAGTCTTTTTTACTCGGAGGTGCGGCAGTTGTCATATTCTTGGGTACGGAGTTGTAATCGTGGAAGCTTTGTTTTCCTGTGTTTGGAGCGCATCACAAAGTGACAGCTCACAGCGACTCTGAGCAAGTCAAAGTGATGAACTCCATAATCGACACTCGTCTCATCCAGCAAGGAATGCTGCACAGGTAATGAGCACCTCTGAACCTGTTTGGATCACAAAATCAGCTCCCTGGTACTGCCGTTAGCATCAATTACGGGTGATTTCGCCTACCTCAGCAGAATTTGGCGTAATTCAGGGTAATTATCCGTAATTATTCTACCAAAGGATAATTTCGGGATAATTAGCTTGGGAGGGTTTTCCTGATGTGGAGAGTGGCAACACACTCGGCAACCCATTAAAGGGCCACACCGAACTTGTTGAATCAGTTGCATTCTCTCCTAATAGCAAGAAGATTGTGTCAGGATCCTGGGACAACACTGTTTGGCTCTGGGATGCAGAGAGTGGTAATGCAATCGGCAATCCATTAGAGGGCCACACTGATACTGTTTCATCTGTTGCATTCTCCCTGGATGGCAGAAAGATTGTGTCAGGATCCTGGGACAACACTGTTTCGCTCTGGGATGTAGAGAGTCACAACATGATTGTCAACCGATTAACGGGCCACACCAGTCGTGTTTTATCAGTTGCATTCTCTCCCGATGGCAAGAAGATTGTGTCAGGATCTTATGACAACACTGTTCGAGTCTGGGATGCAGACAATATGCCAAGCCTATTAAATGAATACGGACATGTTGGAGAGGACTATGTGTTGGACCTTTTAGCAGATGTTGAGGTAAGTTTAACTTTATAATCTCGTTAGACATTCCAATTCCTCTCATTGTCATTGTAGTCACTGCCTCCAAAGTTCGCCAGGGTTAAGTTCAAACCTCTTCAGAAGAATCACTATTCTGGCTTCCTGAGCCACCCAGAAGAGGTTTCTGGATGCCCCATACTCTACTCATCATCGGGTGCACCCAACAAACTCAAGTCTCATATAAGAATTTCAAGCATGGTACAAAGTGGGATGAATGTTATTTATAAGCCATGATCTTTGTCATATTTACACATGCAATCTTTATGTGTTCCGGACCCAGAGAGCATAATAGGTATGGCGGTCAGAGTGCCCTTTAACAAAACCGGGGTAAACTGCCTGTTTTCTCACAAATTTTCCGTAATGGGAGAGCGCCAGCGGGAGAGGGAAAACCGGGATGGCGGTGGTAAGGTAAATTGATCCCCTGACCCGGCGACAGCCGTCTTGCCAGAAAACTGTCTGTCAGAAATTTTGCAAGGGCCTGACGGAAGGCAATGGCGACCCGTCGCACGGGACCTGTAGAGCTGGCACAATGGGCACGGTGTGCGGCCCTATGGGCCCTGCTCTCGACTTCCTCTCACCGCAGGCACATCTTTGTGAACAGAGTCAAACAGTCATTATTAATAACAGGTGGGATTAACTTGAACAGGAGGCGTGAAAAGACGTACAGTTGGTGGGGAGACAAACCGCGGGGTTGGCAGGAGGAAAGATGGAAAGTGTTGGGAGCTGATGACCCGTTACCGAATGGGGAGGCGGGGGAAAGGGGGAGGAAATATGAGATAAAAATGTTTCTTCAATTTATTTATTTATTAAGTTTCGAGTAAAACTGAAGAAACACGTCAAAACACGGTGTGAGTGGAATTCCAGGCGCAGAAGATAGCCAAAAAGAATGCAGGGAGGGGACCAGCGTCCTGAATTGCTAGCCGAATAAGAAAGGCACGTCATGGAACCAATTTTGCTCGGAATGTACATATGCTCGATTTTCTTCGGGAAAATTGTGAGTGAGGAAGACACCCCCAAAATCCCGAAGCGAACAGGATTTCAGGCACGGAAGATGGAAAAGAAACAGCGTGAGGCGGGGCTTTGCGGCTGCTGATGCGACCTGTGTCATTGATGCTCTACACATTTTTTTTGGCAGCCTGCGGCGCTAAAGGCTGAAGAAAAGCGGAAGTTGTCGGCTTGCAATTTCGTCGTCAGAGAGGAAATTGAGGCCAAAGGCGCAAATTCCAGAGAGTTTAGCAATGTAGAACAACAATCGAAGCATCTTGAGCCTTCCAGCAACACGAGAAAAGGTTTAGAAAAATGACGAGAGACGCGCCATCAGCGCTGAGAGTGAAAATCCGAGAGTCCGAATACCACCGACACC
The DNA here is from genome assembly GCA_029378385.1 of Mycena metata. Taxonomy (NCBI): domain Eukaryota; kingdom Fungi; phylum Basidiomycota; class Agaricomycetes; order Agaricales; family Mycenaceae; genus Mycena; species Mycena metata. Next base: position 7,334 of record JARKIB010000624.1, on the reverse strand, counting down.
GGATTTGGCCAACCGCCGGCAACCCAAAATGACAAGCGCCTTTGTTAAGCGCTTCGACACCATTTTCCTCTCTGTGCTGCCTCCTGCCATTGAATTATACCGAAACTTACTGTATAGCTTCCTGGAACTGTCACACATGTTTTCAATCCCAATTCAATCCTCTATCCTGGCGAAAACATCAGACTTTTGACACGTCAGGTTGTCAGGTTGAACAACCTCACAACCCCCACCAAAATCGGCACAACCTCGACACAACCTGCAACCTTGCAACCTATGTAATTCTCCTGAACAACCTCGCGAGTTCGACCCGATCGAAGGGCAATATCTTTTTTGTTGAAAGCTGCACCGGGAAATTGACTACATGGGAGATGTATTTGAGTCTCTAGCTTCCATCTCACCTTGTTTCTGAAGCCATTCTTCATCATGCTGAGCGGGAATTTTATGCACTTTGATGTTGTGAGGTTGCGGCAACCTGACAACGTCAAACAACCGGCAACCAAAATGTCGAAAGGCTGATGAACCCCAAATGACCTCAGTATTCAATTGCTTTGAAAAAACGCACTTTGTCTCTCCTATGCAGAACTATCGGTGCTAGCGGCATCAATGACATTACAAAATGATTGGGGCACATATCTATGCCTCGTCTACCACTATACTAAGCCTTAATACACGTCATCTGGAAATCGGCTTTAGTCCAAATTCAAAAATCTCGTCACTCTGCGATCCTGTGCCAATAATGTTTGCCTAGTTCCTTCACGGTAGCTTCTAATAGGCCTAAAATCTGGGATGAGTTACAAAGTCCGTCAATTCCTTTCCCCCTGTGAATGCGATCTAATTTCCAACCGCAGCAGTTAATGTCAGTTTTCTGAACCAGTTGGTGCGCAGAGAATCGATTTATGAGCCCTGGAAATTTTCTTTCACTTGTATCTTTGCCTCTAGCTCAACGATTCTAACTGCAAGGCCGTTAATGCATGAAACCTATCACGGTCATTTTTCCGCACTTGTAATAATATTCACCACCGCGGTATTGCGTCTCCTTCCTGGCAACGTCGGTCCCCACCATTTCTGTCACCCGAATCGCCTCCATCTTCCTACTGTTCTCTTGCTGTTGGGTCGACCGAAAAACCTCACACAACCTCCCTCAACTCCAATCTATCTCTAGATTTCCAGTTCCAACTTCAAGCTCCATCAAATATCTACCTGTACTGGTACATCGATCTCAAGTTTAACATTCAACCCAACCCGCCCAGAGTTGAGAATCGAGGTACTACCATTGCTATAGACTCCGCGTCGCGAGTCCTTTCATGCATTACCGATTCATACATTTCTCTTTCAGAGTTTAATCTTGACCGCGACCATCGCGATGTTGCACCATTATTCCAACCGCCTGGCTAATCTGCACAGTCCACTCCCTCGGGTCAGTGCAAGTTGGTCTTCATTCCTCCCCTGTCTTTCTGAATGTCTATTTGCAGAATACAAAGTTCTTGAACGCCGTCCCCACGCATCTTCCACTGCAACCATGCACTGCGTTCCGGCCCTGTGTAGCCGACAGTGTTGTGGCTAAGGGCTAAGGGCTTATTAAGGGTAGGCCTTAATAAGCCCTTAACGTTAAGCCTTAATCACTGGCTGAAAACATGTTAAGGGCATATTAAGGGCGTGTTAAGGGTAAGTGATGGCCCATCATTCTAGCTAGAAAGCTACTGTGCAATATTAATGCTTTGAGTGGGAAAAATATGGCCCTGATATCAATTTTAACTCGGCTATACCCATTTTTATGATGTTGCAAATGAAGTCAATAATGATGAGTCGGACTGGGTTGTTTGACTGGCAAAATCATTTCCCCTGGCGGAGATGAGGCAGCTTCGGGGTAGGCCAGGTCTGGACTGTCGAGCAACTTAATGGTACGGGTACAACACACAATTTCAGCTCTACGTCTTTGTTTGTGGCAATTTCGTTGGATTTTCCCCTTTAGGAAATTATTAAGGGTACCCTTATTAAGGCCATCTTAAGGGTCCTAAAAAGACACGGTATGTTCCGGGCTCGCCTGTTTTGGCCCTCGCTAATGCTCGGGCATCTCGTGGGAAAGAATCATGTGATGCTCACATGACTTTCGCATGACTCTCGGCTAGTTGTGTTTTAATGTATAGGACAAGTTGAGTGGTACCCGCCTTTGGCGCGTAGGTCCACAGTAGGTTCCGTGCTCGCAAAGACACTGTGGATTGTGAGCTTGCCTGTTTTGGCCCTCGCTAACGCTCGGGCATCTTGTGGGAAAGGATCATATGATGCTCACATGACTTTCACATGACTTTCGGCTAGTTGTGTTTTAATGTATAGGATAAGTTAAGCGGTACCCACCTTTGGCGCGTAGGCTTTGCTGCACATCGTGCTCGCAAAGACACAGTATATTCCGGGCTCGCCTGTTTTGGCCCTCGCTAACACTCGGGCATCTCATGGGAAAGAATCATGTGATGCTCACATGACTTTCGGCTAGTTGTGTTTTAATGTATAGGATAGGAAAAGAACTAATGTTCTGTTTGTGAATCGGCTACATAGGGCCAGAACACAGTGATGTCCAACCTCGTCCATCCCTCGGACTTACTTCAACTTTCTGCCAGATTTCTACCCATAATGCTTTCGAACTGAATCTTCAGGTTGAAATATCACTCCTCATAGCTTCGGCATCTCCTCTACCCTTTCGTTCAACCGTCGACCCTCGATTGATTCCTTTGTTCCAGACCATCTCCGTATCCTGAATATACGTGCCTTCTCCCAAGGACTGCACTCAAGGACCATCTAACGGTATGTAAGTACAATATAACCGTCCTTATATCCCTCTTCTAACATGCAATGACTCAGGCTGCGCTCGGCGGCTTCATCCCGGCCAATTTCGATGGAACTTCCCACGGGGTTGATCTTGTGAAATATATTTCTTTGGGTTCATACGAGGCTCACCCAGCACATATTAGGGCCTTATTCTGCTCATTTGATACTTCCGAGCTATTACCGCGACTTTTCCCACATCCAGGTGCGTATGGGCTCTCAGGTTCACTCGTTTCTTTGAATAACACTCCTTTCACGTTCTCGGTAATCCAAACCTTGCTATGGCTATGAACACCGCACCCCATTCCTTCACACTCCAGCATCCGATTCCATCGCTTACCCCCATCTCAGTTCCTCTCACTCCGATCATCGCACTCCCGCAACATCGATGTCAAGTTGAACATTCAACCCCACTTCGCTATCTTCCTCGATTCTTTCCTTGAATCGGGGTATCACTAATGCTATAGGCACAATCCTCGTTCATTATTATTAGTTCATCATCTATGTCCCTTTCAGGCTTCAATCGTGACCGCGCAATCGCGATGTTGAACCAGCCGCCCAACGTGAAACTCGAACCCGCCGAGGTCAATTTCTGTTCGTCTTCATCCCTCTGTGTGTTTATGAACCACTATTTGCATGCCATAGTTGTCCTTCATCCAACTAACGCCCATCCGAAAGGTAACGTTGCATTCCATCGTCCAAGGCAAACCATGTCCAACCCCCCTTCCCTCTGAGTTAAACCACCCCAGATATCCGCCGTCCGGAGGGCATTCAAATGGAACTTTTGCGCTCATACATCTTATTGCCTTGGACTAGCTCTCATTGAACTACTGACGCAGGCTCGATCCATTTTAGAGACACCGGCCCAGAATGCGGAATATATTTGCAATACCTTCACTCAAGGACAGCGCGATATAGGGAAACCCTTCCTGGCTTTCCGTTTCCATTACCGCATACGCTGACCTGCCCTCCCCTCAGCCTCCATCCGGATGGTATTGTTAGAATTCCCACGGTTGTGACCTCCCATCCGCCGTGTTATATATTCCTTTTCGTTCACTTACGGCTAAACTCACGCCAATTAGGGTATATTTCTGCTCATCCCATGCGCCCGAGTCTTATCTGTGGTTTCCCAGATATCCAGATGTGCGTGGTCTTTCGGGTTCCGAGAGTCGACATTCAATTGCGCAATTCGATACTTCCAAGGTGTTTTGGTCTTCGTTTTAATCGAGGTACGCTATAAACTCTCAATTCCCTTATTTATATAGTCTGCAGACATGGATATGGGCTCGCACAGTCACAATCAGGATGTGCAACCATTCCGCCCGACCTGTAACCGTGAACTCGGCCAGCTCAGCCGCGGCACTACATATGTTCGTCTTCATCCCTTCGTGTCCCTTGAACGTCTATTTAAAGGTGATGGTGTACCTTTCCTTTGCGTTGATTTGAACACCCACCGACAACATTCCAAACATCCATGGTGTTCAACGTAAGCCCCGTCCTTCCCGCGAAGCCACTTCAACGTTTGGATCCAACATGCTGTCGAATGGACCGTTGCACTCGTATGTTGTCCCTGGTACGTTCATTTGTTGCTTGGACTAGCTGTCATTGAACCGCTGACGCTCGATTGATTCCTTTCTCCCATCGATGCCCCGATACACCGCATACATCCACCCCAACCTCAGGTACCCCGCTCAAACACCACACAGCGCGACGTAAGCAGGCCATCCCCTTACCATTACCCTCCCCCTTTTAACCACGCCGACCCGCCCTGCCCTCAGCGCCCCCAATCCCGCATTCCTTCGATGACATTCCCACGGTTGTGATCTATCATCTTCTGTCCGCCGTACGTGTAACTATTTTATTGTGCGGGCAGGCGAGGGTCATACAGCGCAAATTGGGCTTGGTTTCATTCAGCAGGTACCCGAGCCTTTTCCGAATGGGATGTGTAGGTGCGTGTTTCCGAATAACCACCCGTGGTTTAAGCTTCGAGGGTCGTGACCCTGAGCATGGTGAGTCCTACCCCCTTGTTACAATAACTAATAACCATACTTTTAACGGTAGCCGAGTTGACTGGATTTCGTCGACCGTACGGCTCGCACCCCGAGTGTTCGTGTTCTGTTGCGTGTTTGGCGAAGCTACTTATGCGTACTATATGATGAAACTCGTTGTTCGTTCAACTTCTGTGCTGACCGCACAATGGATGTTGCCAGTGAGCCAACCACCTGCCCGATGCTACTACTTCAATGCAAGTCAATCAGGTGGGTCGTCTTTCTCCATCATCATTCGCAGATTATAGATTATAGTTCATTCGATTTTAACTCGTCCGAAGCACGAACCACAACATCGAAGGGTATTCACGCACCGGTTGACAGATTTCTTTGAACTCTCAGGCGCTCTGAACACGAGGATGAAGCTTCATTCGAAATTAATGCATCCCGAACTCGAGTCTCGGCCCAGCGGTATGCGACTGCGTCCTTCCTTGCGTAGAATGCCCTCGAGGTTAACGCGAAGATGAAGATTTGACTCCCTTTCGTCCCTCATACGTCGCCTTCAAGCACTCGGAGAGAAGAGGTTGATCTGGTCGTTTATTCAGTTATTGCACACGGTAACCCACTTATCGATACAGGCGTCGGCGGGGACGATGGGGCGACCGGCTTTACGTGGTCAGTGAGGGAGGGAGGGTGGATTTCGAGTATATTTCTGGGAATGGGAATTGGATGGATTGGGATTGAGAGTGGGTGAGAGAGATACGGTTCAGAACAGAAGGTTTGAGTTGATTCGATAAACCGAGCTCTGAGCACCAGTCGTTCGTTGGTACCCATTGAATTGAATTGAAATTAACCTCGCGTTCACAGACCAATCGAGTAGATTTGAATTGCCCGAATTCGTAGTACGGAGGAGTGAATGGGTTTTGAAGATTGATTGTTGAGTGAATGAGTTCCGAAGATTAATTGCTGAGTGTTGAGTGAACGAGAACTCCGACGGAGGACCACTAGGCGTGGATCTAGAGCCAGTAGTATTGAGTTGAACCTGGGAGAGTACGGCAGCACGCGGTCCTATAATTGCGCCCGCTGTCGGGATTCACAGCTCTCCGCGATCCGTGGTGTGTTCGAACTTCGGGATGACGGAAGGCGGAGGGTAAGTCCAAGATCCGCAGAGATTGAGGAGAACATATGACGCAGGGTCGCGCTGAGTTTGACAGGGGCACAGACAGCGGTATTGTTTTGATAGTGAGAGACTGGACAGACAGATCAAATGAACGCGCGTGTTGGAAGAAAGGTGAGGTTATGTTTGAGTTTGGGCGGGAACGGGAGGATGGCGCGGAGGAGTGGTTGTTATAACTGCAGCGAACATTTGCGTCGTCCTGCGAGAGTGCCAGCAGAGAAAGCACGATCGATTGCCGCTGCGCACCGACAGATATACTCAGATAAGCACCAGCTGACGCGAAGGGCCCCGGGTAGGGTTAGGCTTTCATTTGAGAGAACGGCTTCTCGTTCCGTTGACCAGTCGTTCAGCGGAGTCGATGAATCGCGAGTTGGCTGATGAATGAAAGGAAGGGATGATGGAGGCAATATCATTTTAATTTGCGGTGTTGTGCAGATAAGCCTCGTCGGGAAGCATTCATCCAGCTAAGCATACTCAAGCACGGTTGAGCAAAAGAGGAAGACGGCATCCGGCCCTGATGACGTCATTTGCCATCAACAGTCTTCCACCACGCCTTCCACCAACGCAAACGCCGACACCGACGACAAGGCCTGGCTGGCAACACCGGACACGATGGGCACACTCGTCGCCCAACCAAACAACGACGTGGATGCGGCATTCAAGGACCATCTGTTGGCCGTCCTGAGTCTGCACGACGCCCCGCGCGCCGCTGCTGCGCCTATCCCGCGGTACAGCGGACCTACTGACTGGCAGACGGAGGCGATATTGAGGAAGGTGGAGGCCTTGTTGAGGGATTCGGGTGCCGCGGCGATAATGACACCGACACCGATGAAACGGCGTGTCACTGAATACGCTGCCAACTGGCTATTATTTGCACTTTTTAGCAATAGTCTGTCTAGACGCTACTAAGTAATAATACAGCCGTCTAGACGGGTCAATACACCCACTAGCACTCTGTTCGGTGGTACAAAGGAGAGTCAGAGCGAGCTCCGGCTGCTGGCTGTAGTATTAGTACAGTGCTAGGCGCAGTTACAAGCGTTACACTGTGCGAAGTACACATACCAAGGAGGTCTATACGGGGTCTAGTACCTCAGAATGTCAATTACCCTATCAAAGGAACCAACGACTGCACAGGAAAGCCATAGTCTTCACTAGCAGGGCAAGCTACATGATATAGGGTCTGTCTAGACGGGTCGACGCACTAAGTGACAGGCGTCTAGACGAGCATAGAACGACTCTATAGGCTGTCTAGACGGCAAAGTACCGCGTCTAGACGGTGCAAGGAGCTTAGAGATATAAGGAGGGGTCGCCCCAAAGTGCCCCTCTAGCCAGTCAGGTGACCAACGCGA
>JARKIB010000623.1:0-52347 GCA_029378385.1 Mycena metata | reverse complement strand
ACGAATAAGTCGCAACGAGTGTCAGAGATCAGCCGGTTATCGAGCGTTTGGACTTAGTCTGAACAATATCTCGCAAAGTGTATCGTGAACGGTTCAACAAGAGAAAGCATTAAACCCCAAGCCCTCCGAACGTTGTTTGGAGTGTATATCGAGTCTAGCCCACGTCCCTCACATCTTCTTGACTTCAGATCCGCGTAAAGCGACTGAGACGGTCTTGAACTTGTCAATTGATAGCAAATAAGAATAACAGTTACCTTTCGAACGAGTCGGATTGCAACAACTATATACTTTAGTTGGAACCGCCCGAACTCAACGAGGACTATTAGTGTGTGTGTGTGTGTGTGTAGTGTGTGTGTAGTGTGGATTTAGAGTTCATCTCTAGTTCATATTTGCATTTGCATTTCACGACTAGCCCCATAGTCATCGTTTCACCGCTTTCATGAGGTGTCAAACCTTCCATCGAATTGTGTTCTCTTAAGCGCGGCAGCCATCAAACCGGCGTATCCCTGCCGAAGCGGCCGCTTAAGGTTCGGGTTAGTGGTTTTGGTTAGTGGTTAGAGGTTAGAGGTTCGGGTTAGAGGTTTGGGTTAGTGGTTAGGGTTAGTGGTTAGGGTTAGAAGTTAGGGTGAGGGTCGAGGTATATTTTAATGGGACTTGTCCATGGAGGACATCAATTGATGGCCAAGCAAAGCGAATGCGACACCGTCCAAACAAGTGCGACACATTTCCCATCAATGTGTCGTACTTGAGCACGAGCACATCTAAGCGATTGATGCACTCCACCTCACAAGAGTTGCCATCAACCTCACGATGATGGCGCGCAACCTCACGAAACCTCCGGCGCTCACACACTCACGCACATGTATATTACCCGGTACAGTCCGTCACGAGGAAACAACAGTAAGAATACAAGCAGCTGTAGACCATGGTGGTCGCCCTCTTACCGTTGCTCTTGTGTTTCTGGATACGAGGGAGTGGGGTTCGATTCCTCCCAGCCGCATGGGTCGCTACATCGCACTTTACTTTTGACAGCTTAGCCGAGCTTTTATCAGCTCGGCTAAGCCGAAAAAGCAAGTCTAGACATCATTTCTGCCCACTTTTTTTTTTACCACAAGAGAAAAAGACCCAAAAGTCGCAAGACAATTGTGATCTTGCTGATGTAGCAGTACCTTTTCTTTTCTCTTTTCGTTCTTCCGCAGGGTCTTACCCCGAAGTATTCAGGTTGGACGGTGGGGTCAAGGTGAGGAAGACAGCGAAACTTGAAGACGGGGCCAAGAAAGATGGAAGCAATTGAAGATGGGAAGCGAAGTAAGAGGTGAAGGTGCCAATTCCGAATGGTTATTCTTGCTAGGGTCACTATGAAAACACCACTAAGAATACAAGCGGATGTAGACCATGGTGGTCGCCCTCCTAGCATTACCGATGCGTAGCGGGACTAACCAGGGAAGTGGGGGTTCGACTCCTCCCAGCCGCATTCGTCAGGACTCAGGAGTAATTGTTCTTTTTCGCTTTTTGGTTTTCTTCTCCAGCAGGCCTTGCTTCAAAAGATCAAGCCCTGGGGTGAAGGTGAGGATGAGAGCGAACAACAACGCCACAAAAGATGGGAAGCGAAATGAGCCAAGAAGGGGTGTGGATATTCTTGCTAGCATCCCGAGAAAACCAACAATAAGGATACAAGCGGCTGTAGACCATGGCGGTCGCCCTCCTACCATGGACCACTCCCCTTCTGGGATTCACGAGGAAAGCGGAGGTTTGATTCCTCCCAGCCGCATTCACGCTTGCTCTTGTTTTTCGTTCTCCTCCTCCGGACGCTGTCGCTTTATCAGTGGTGTACAGTCCATCACGGCGAAATCAACAACAAGAATACAAGCGGCTGTAGACCACGGTGGACGCCCTCCGACCGTTTCCAGAACGGACTTTAACGAGGAGGTTCGATTCCTCCCAGCCGCATGGGGTGGCTAGCAGTCTCTTTTCTTTTTTGTTTTTGTTCTCCTGCAGTTGTTGCTCCAAGAGATCAACACCTGGGGTGAAGGTGAGGATGAGAGCGAAACTCGAACACGGTAACAAAAAAGATCGGAAGCGAAGTGCCACTGGATATTCTTTCTAGCATCCTGACAAAACCAACAATAAGAATACAAGCGGCTGTAGACCATGGTGTTCGCCCTCCTACCATTCAGGAGATCGAGTGGTATTAACGAGGAAAGTGGGGTTCGATTCCCCACGGCCGCATGAGGTCTCGAAGCGCATTCTTTTTCTCCGTTATCCTGCTCCGAACATGTCAATTTATCAGTAGTATACGATGAATGGTTGGGTCAGCAGTACGAAGAAGAGAGGGAAGGACGGTGTCCAAAAAAATGGGAAGTGAGAGGTGAGGAACGAAGGGGGTGCACGACGTCACTGGATATTCTTGCTAGTGTCACGACTTCATCAACACTAAGAATACAAGCGGCTGTAGACCAGGGCAGTCACCTTCTCACCATCCGTACTTGCGTTGATATGGACGAGGGAAGCGGGGTTCGATTCCTCCCAGCCGCATGCGTCTTAGGATTGTGACGTTTTTTATTCTTCGAGTTCGTTCTCCTGCTCCCGGACGCTGTCAATTTCTCAGTGGTGTAGAGCCTGCCACGACGAAAGGAATAATAAGGATACAAGGAGCTGTAGACCAAGGCGGTCGCCCTCCTACCATTACCGACGCGGATTGAGATTAACGAGGGAATCGGGGTTCGATTCCTCCCAGCCGCATTTACACCCACGCCCCTCTCTGCTTTTTTGCCTGCTTGTGTACATCCCATCACGACAAAATAAACACTAAGAATACAAGCGGCTGTGGACCATGGTGGTCGCCCTCCTCCCATTCAAGAGATCGAGTGGTATTAACGAGGGAAGTGGGGTTCGATTCCTCCCGGCCGCATGCTGTCGCTGTGACCACGGAGTGCTTTTTCCTTCTCGTTCTCCTACAGTCTTGCTTCAAAAGATCAATACCATGAATGATTGGTGGGGTCAGTGCGAAGAAGAGAGCCAAACTTGAAGACGGGGCCAAAAAAAGTGCGAAGCGAAGTAAGAGGCGAGGGCGCACGACTTCACTGGATATATATTCTTGCTAGTGCGACAACGAAACCAACAACAAGAATATAAGCGGCTGTAGACCATGGTGGTCGCCCTCCTACCATTGCCGCTAAAATCCATAACCGATATGAGGAAGCGGAGGTTCGATTCCCCCGGCCGCATTTAGGCCCACGCCCCTCTCTGCTTTTTGCCTGTTTCGTTGTTCGTTCGCCTCCCCGGTGGTCCTCGTCTTCGACTTATCAGTGGTGTAGAAAGAAAGTCGGCTCCGAAATCGGCTGCAGGCAGAGCCGGGTTTGCTCATGAGTTCCTCCGCGAAACAGAAACAGAAAACAGAAAAAAACGATCACGATTTCAAAGCGTTACACGTACACACGATTCCGGCCTCCTTCCCTTGTCCTCTTCGCTTCCTTCCTTCCCTCCTCCCCCCATTCCTTCCTTGCGTTCCTTCCCTTCTTGTCCTCCCACCATTCTCCCACGCCTCCCCCAGCCCCCCCTTCCCGTAGTCGGACTTGACGTCGCAAATTCGAAACAGCGCACATTTGCGACACCCCAACACCTACACCTACACCCACCGCATAACCACCACGCTATTCTGCAGCCCCGCCCCCTCAATGGTGGCACCGTCGTCCGACAGCACGCGGTTGGGGAAGGTCGTGCCGATGGTGTAGGGGCGCGTGAGGTGGGTTGGGGAGGCGCTGGGGGTTGGTTAATAAAAATAAATTGATGCGATAATAAGGAGGGAAGGAGGGGAAGGAGGGCCGGGGAGCGTCGAGGACGAAGAGGTTGAGAAGGTAAGAGGAGGAAGGGAAGGAGGGCGAGGGATAACGGAAATGGGAAGAAGAAAGGAAGCGGGAACAGAGAAAGGAGAACGGCCACGCACGCATTGATGAAATTCCTCAAGTCGCCGACGGTGTGGGTTAGGTTCATGCGGCAGACGATCCTGCGAAGGGCGGGGAATCAGTATCGCAGGTGACGGGGAGGAAGCGACAAGAACAAGAAAGAAACGAGTCGACCAAAGCCTCGAACACCCCCATCCAGAACCGCAATAGGAAGACAAAGGATATAAAGGAAAACAAAGAAACGAAAAGAACAAAGAAGGAACACCCAACGCAACGCACCTCGTCCCATCCGCAAGCGTAACCCTCACACTCGTCGTCGGCAGACTCTGGTCCACCTCGAACCGCGGCGTAATGCTGCTCGCGCCCGCCGGCGCCCTCCCACTTCCCGCCCCAGACCCGGTGGAAGTAGAGGCAGAGACGGAGGTACCCGGGACGGCAGCACCGAGCCTGGTGCCCTGCCCGGAGAACGGCTTGGGCTTGGGGGGGACGTAGTCGTCGTCCGTGCGCCGCGTGACTTGGACGTCGACGCGCTGGCCGACGCGGACGTTGAGGATCGAGGGGGGTGCGTGCCTGTAAGCGTGCAAGTAATTAATTAAAGTGCAAGTAATTAGCATGCCGGGTGGGAGAACGAATTGGAGGGGCGGAAGGATGAGGTACGCACCCAGCGTGAATCGCAGCCAAGACGTCCGCGTGTTGCGGGTCGTCGTACCGCATGAGCGGGCCGTCCTCGACCGTGAAGCCTTCTCGCCAGAACGTGAGGTTCCGCGTTACGCGTTCGCCTGCGAGCGGGCATCATCAGTATTCAGTATCAATCCGTCTTGAGTACGCGCGAAGGAAAGGCAGATTGCATGGGGATGATGAAGGAAACGCACCTTCATCCTCCAACCCCTCATTCGCCCCGGGCACATACGCACTCTGCACGCCCTCCCCGCCGAGCGTGTGCCCGCCGCCAGAGAACACGCTCGTCCGCCCTTCCACGCTGTCCGGGTCTGGGGCGGCGCCTTCTCTGCATCCCATGAAGTCAAATTAGTCTCGATTTAGAGCGAAGGGAGAGACAAACGCACTCTTCGGCCCTCTGCAACAGATCTCTGACCAGATTCCCGCCGGGCACCCGCGAGCGATTGGGGTTCTGGACGCTAATCCCGCTGGATTGGATTGGGGGTTAGTAGAAAGGAAAGAAAATGAAGCAAGATCGGGAAAATCGACAAAGGATGCAGGGTATCGGGGGATCCGATTTGCGTAAGAAAGGCATGGGACACACCTACGCTCCCCACCGGCGAACCAGGTCTCCTGCTCGTCCTCGTCGTCGCTGTGTGAGCCGCTCATTGTCCGTCGTTGGTGGTGGTGAGTGGTGGTGGTAAGCGGTGGAAGAGTGGCACGCGTCACGGTTGCCAAACAAGTGTAATGTTGGGCACTGCCGCCCCCTGTTCGAGTTCGAATGCGCGAGTGCTTAGAATCAGTTTAGTCTTCCTCGTAATTTTCCTTCACATCTCTTTCTGTGGTTTGTTTCCACTGTAACATCCGATAAGATGAGAGCAAGTAGAGTGCTGGGGAAGTAACCTTTAAATATCTGCGCCTGGTGCCGGAGCCGAGAACTCCTCCATACTTCAAGCGACACTCTCAGGCTTTCACGGCCACAAATAATTTAGTAACTCTCATGACCGGGGCAAATAAAATGCACTCGATAACATGCCATGCATCCGGGAGGATTCGAACCTCCGACTTCCTCTGATCCTGGAATAAGCTAAGCTCAAACGCCGTACGGAGAGAGGATGACCGCCATACTCCACGACCGCTTCTGTTTATACCGTCGCGTAGGTTGAGGTATGTGCGTCGATAACGCCAAAAAGTGTCTCTCACCCTGGGCAATCGATGAATTTAAACGTAGTCATAGTGATACTGTGCTGCCCCCAAATATTTGAAGCAAAGGAGCTTCGCGCTCGATACCAGTGCAACAGGGAGGAATACGCGTATGCGCCCACTAGAATTCTGAAAAGGCAAAAAGTAGAAAGAGCCCACGCCGCAGGGAGGAGTCGAACCTCTGATTCCCTCTTGCACATTTTGATTCTGAAAATTGAACACGATATCATGGGAGGGCGACCACCACGGTCTACGACGGCTTGAGTGTAGTAGGAAAGGGGGCTGACAGCTGTATGCCTTTTGAAAAAGACTTGCGAGTATATGTTTGAATTTCCGCTGAACTCGGCAGCTTCCATTAATGGAATGAAATATCTGGACCTCACACTGAAAGATTGGCCAATGGAAAGAATCCACGCATCCCGCGTCGTGCAAAAAAATAATCTCCTGGAACCGGCTACACCGCCCGGAGGAATCGAACCTCCGACTCCCTCTTGCACGCTGATTCTTGGTGTTATATGATGGGAGGGCGACCACCGCGGTCTACAAATTGTGCTTTAATCATATTAGTTTGAGCTTGGTCCGACACCGCGATAAGGAATGCCGTACTACACACCAATATCCGAGGCAAAATTTCCCCAAGCCCGATACACAGTATGCGCGAGCCACTGGAATTCGGCATCATAGAAAAAGGTACCTGGAAAGACCCCAACACGCCACCGGGAGGAGTCGAACCTCCTCCTCCCTCTTGCACGCTGTACTACGAGAGAACCGTAGGAGGGCGACCACCACGGTCCACGGCGGCTTGAATATAGCAGGAAAGGGGAATAATAAATGCACACCTTTGGCAAGTGCGACACGCAAACATTTGAACTTCCCTAAACTTGGGGACAGCGTCGATCGAATAAGATACCTTGGCATCGTACGTTTTTACGCGTTTGTCAGGGCCTTTTTAGCATTTCTGCGGGACAAAAGACGTGTAGAATTGGGTGTGGTCATTTCATGTGGTTTCTAAGGAGATCCAGGATACAGGGAAGGCTTGGAACTCTCTAAATACCCAAAATTGACAGGTGAATTGGCGGGTTTTAGCAATCCTCGGCAGAATTCAGTGCTCCATGGCACTCTGGAGTATTTCAAGGACCTTCCTGATCTTTTTGTTACTACGTCCCTGTCCAAAGAGAACGAGAACAAGCTGGAAAAAATACTGGTTGATTGGACATGTTCAAACTCCCGATCAAACATGTTAAATTGAGTGTACAATTGAACACTATGATTGAACATTGATGCAAAAGTCTCTAGAGGCATTTAAAACTGGCCATACTCTCTTTGCAAGTCTAATTGAACATGTTTTGGACAAGGTGCAATCACCGATTGTGGTATGTTCAATCGATCGTTCGTGCATTGAACTGTTCAATGTGTTCGATTGCACACATCCAAAAAGGTAATTCTCCTTATCCAGTAACGACTTCAGCGAGGTAACCTAGGGAGCTCCTTTGGCGGGAAAACGAATCACGTGGCAGATAACCTCGAGGTCAACTCGGGGTCACCACACCTTTGGTACATAGTTTTACCCAATGATACACTGCGTTCCGGGGGGTCCTAGGCTGAGTCAGTAAAGGTGAATGTAGGTGTATGTAGGTCAGCGTAGTCGGCTACAATAGGTCAGTGTAGGTCACCTACGTCCACCTTGACGGCGATCAGTAAAGGCGGATGTAGCTCAGCGTAGGTGTACGTAACTCACCTGAGCTGGGTATATTTAGGTCGGCGTAGGCGATCTGTATCACCTACGCCCACCTCCATTCACCTCAGAAAATTGGGACCATTTGTTGTCAATACTAGTTGTTGGAGGTGATAATTGGATATCTTGGTCTCAGTATAGGTCACTACATGGACCTACATTCACCTACATTCACCTTAGCTGACTTTGACTGACCTACATTGACCTACATTGACCTACATTGACCTACGCAGATTGTACTTAGGTGGGTCTCAGTGTAGGTCCATGTAGGCCCCTGAACTCAGGCTGAGTCTAGGAGGCCCTGGAACGCAGTGAATACTTGGTATAGGACTGGAGGCGAGTGAAAAAATAAACCGCATCTTCCGGTTTGAATGCGGCCGGGAGGAATCGATTCTCCGACTTCCTCTAATCCCGGTGGCACGAATCCTGACATGGAGAGAGGATGACCGCTATGGTCCAAGGCCGCTTCTGCTTGTAACTTCCGCGCCCAGACTTAAGCTAAGAAGTAGTTTCGTGAACAGCGCTGTATCATGCAAAAACGTTGACGAGTTTGCAGTTGTACGCCACAGGGAGGACTCGAACCTCTGATTCCCTCCTGCACGCCGAGATTCATCAAACATCATAGGTGGGCAACCACCACGGTCTACGGCGGCTTGAGTATAGCACTACGGGGGCTAATAGCTGGATGCCGCGTCAGAAATACTTAACGCGTAGTACTAGTATGACTGTTTGAAGATTTACAATTGAACTTCCACTAAACTAGTACTTCCTCTGAATAAACTCTGAGTAGGCCCGGTCAAGCGCAACAGCGCTTCTTTCATTTGTGGTAAAACGAGAAAGAAAAAAAGGGTCTCAGAAGATGACCCACGTGAAATAAAAATACATGGGACTGGAAGCGAATGCAAATCCTTTCTCCGCGTCGCATGCGGCCGGCAGGAATCGAACCTCCGACTTCCTCTGAAATGTACAGAACTGTTGGCGAACACAGAGAGGATGACCACCAGCGCCCACGGCCGCTTTTACTTCCACCTGTTGGTTGGTTGACACATGGGCATATGGCAATCTCAGATCCGCGCCGAAGGTGTGTGTTTAGATGCCCCCGCGGTACTGTGCGCACTGAAACTTATGGTGGAGGCAAAATGGGTCCAAGCTGCTTACATGCCCGGCGCACCTTCAAGAAAAGGGATACAATTTCGTAGGAACAGCACTGCATCATGCGAAAAATCACCAGGTAGCCCACCCACGCCGCCGGGAGGATTCGAGCTTCCGACTCCATGGAATCGAGAAAAGAACCGTACGAGGGCGACCACCAGGGTCCACGGCGGCTTGAGTATAGCAATAAAGGGGGCTAATAACGGCACACATGTGGCCAGTGGCGACCCGCAATTGAACTTCCCTGAACTTGAAATATCTCGACTTCACACTCGGAGAGATTGGCTGATGGAAGTACGTACGGCAATCCACACATGGGCGGGCGACCACCACGGTCTACGACGGCTTGAACACCCAAGAAAAAAGGCTCATAATTGCACACCTTCGTCAAGTGGCCGACCCAGACACTGGCATGTAGACTCCCCCTAAATTCGGTCGAATAACATACCGTATGCCTTTGAAACTGAGCAACAAGTCCATGAAAGGTATTTCCTCCGGTACAGTAGCAAGTACATCTTTTCCAAAACTTACCACCTGCAACTCGACATCGTTCAAGGATTTTGCGGTCAATGGGGAAAAAATAGAGAAGGCAAACCCGGTTATGCGGCCGGAAGGATTCGAACTTCCAACTTCCTTTGAGCTTGGAGTTGGCCCCACTTGAATAACACAGAGAGGGGATGACCGACATAGTCCACGGCTGCTTCTGCTAATACCTATTTGTGGCTAGAGACATGAGCATGGAGGGTTCCAAAAAGTACGTTGGGATAGCCAACGCGCGGCCAATTCAATTGCAAACCCTGTAGTAAACTGCACACATCCTTCTACTAGTGTCGCAAAAATGCACGAAGAAGAGAGAGAAATCGGCAGAATTCTGTGTCATCCAAAATATATGCAGCGGTCACTTGCCACGCCGCCGGGAGGATCCGAACCTCCGATTTCCTCTCACACGCCATCCGACTTGTTGAAGAAAGAGCCGTAGGAGGGCGACCACCACGGTCTACGACGACTTAGGTGGAGCAGGAAAGGGGCCTCATAACCGCACACCTTTGACAAGTGGCCGATCCGCAAACATTTGAACTTCCCTGAACTTCAGGAGAGCTTCGACGAATAAAATACCTGGATCTCACACTCCGAGAAATTGGCCAGTAGGAGTACGTACGGGGATCCACGCTTCCCGCTGCGTGCAAAAGTGTATCTTTGGACCCGTTTACACCGCCGGGAGGATTCGAACCTCCGACTCCCTCTTGCACGCTGGGTCATGGTCGAAGAAAAGCGTAGGAGGACGACCGCCACGATCTACGACGGCTTGAATATAGCAGTACGGGGGTTGATATACGTTGATAGCTGTATGCCTTCAGAAATGACCGGCGGACTACTTAACATGTAGTAAGTACGCCTGCAAATATTTGAACTTCCGCTAACTTCCGCCGAAGGAAGATCCGGTTCCACATCGTTCAATTATTGAGGCAGTCCATAGCTTTTCACTTGTGGCAAGAAGGAAGATAAAAAATCTAACCCGTTACGGCCCATGCGACTGGGAGGAATCAAACCTCCGCCTCCCTCTGACGAAATTCCGTTGAGAGGTTGTGGAGAGAGGGCGACCACCATGGCCCACAACCGCTTTCTCTAACTGCACATTCGTCAGTCAGACTGGCAGCAACACAACGTTCAAGATTCTTGCGGTAACTGGGGGGAAAAAAGAATCCATCACTCCATCCTATGCGGCCGGGAGGCATCGAACCTCCAACTTCCTTTAAACTTGGATTGGATGGTACATGACACAAGGAGGATGACCGCCATGGTCCACGACGGCATGTGTTTACCGTTGGTTTGTGTGATTAGAGCACGAATGCCGATAAATGCCGGTCGGCATCCCGAATATTCATCGGCCATCACGGCGGCGCCTGTTCCGTTTTGCTATAGTAGAGATCTCGAAGAATTATCGGAACGTGAAATTTCCGGGTCGAGATCTCGACTTCCCGAACGAAAATCGAGATCTCTCAAAATTTCTGAAGATCTCAAGAAAAAAACCTCGAGATCTCTCGAGATCTCGAGAAATTTTGATGATACTGTCGTGATATCGAAAGATCTCGACGTTTTCACCCTTAATTCCGGATTTTTTCACTTTTGTCCAATAAGGGCCTTCATACTTGGTCATAATGACGTTCAAAGTGCACATTTAATAAAATCACTCTTTTTGAACTTTTTTGAACTTTTACCCCTCTATTGCCTCAAAATCTGCATATCTCTCTCTCTTTTGGTGGTGCTGAGCGGGGGAGGGAGAGAGGTGGAGTTTCGCACTTTCTCCCTCTCCTACTTTGGGTATGTTTCATAACCAAACTACCGTATGCACGGCCGAATCTGGGGAAGGAAGCTTACCGGCTACACCTCGGCCCCACGGGGACGGCGCGCCCTTCCGGTCAAATATTCGTCAAGTCACCAGATTTCTGGAAGCAATATCCTTTTAGTGTAAAATCTCGTACAGAGATATCGCGGTATGTGCGGCTAAGAATCAGAATTCAGTACCGGCCACAGTCGGTGTCGGAAGAGCATCTAAAAAGGTTGATGAACAGTGCCGGGAGCGGTTGCGACACGTCGTAGTTAGACTAGCCTGTTGAAGTACCATGTGCTCTCTACAAAAAGGCTTATCATTTAATTCAGCAAAGACGGAGGGTATCCCGAGAAATATCACCGAGAAGTCGACCTTGAATCCCAGGGTGGCACTCAGAATTCACCTTCCTTCCGCGCTCCAGAGCCAAGAGCAAGTCAATGTCTTGCCAAATGCGGAGCCCGGGTGGATATTTTTCTCTCATGCCTCGGAATCATTATGTCCAGTGCAAGCGGAGCCCTACTGAATTGAAGGAAGTACCAGTGTGATCAATCCTTATCTCTATACAATCCGCTGTACTTATAAAATACAGCAGCACTGGAATCCCACCCCCACGTCAGCCACCCCGAAACCTCGAACCCCAAACCACAATATGCAGTTCTCCGCATTTTTCACCCTCGTGTTCGTCACCCTACAAGTGGGCGTCGTTATCGCTAACGTGAGTTCCACTGTGGGCCTGGGTAGTCTGGGAGCTAACAAACGGCTTACAGCCGCTCCCGACCCCCGCCCCTGCCCCGGTTCCAGTGCCGGAGATTGAAACCCCTGTGTGCACGGTTATCCAGGGCAAGACGATTTGCACCTGATGAGAGGGGAGATTGAGATGGGAGCTGGATGGTGGCTACTTTTAATAGTTGATATTCAAGGCCCTCAAAGTACAGCAGTGATAAAATCTTGTTTGGTAATCAATGGAAACCAGTGCGCAGAAGGCCTGCGTGTAAAGTTGTAATTATTGTTAGATGATCCTTGTAGCCTATCAAGATGGCGCAATGGTTTTCCGCCCTGTGTTGAGCAAGGATCCCAGAAGACAAGTGCGCCCGCGTCCCTACAGCCACCTAAACATGATGAACATTGGGCCACTTTGGGCCCATGTATCTTTGTTTTAAGAGAATTGACTCTGGCAGTGCGCGCAGCGGGACGGTCCGAGTGACCCAGGTGTTGAAAATGGAATCGTGGGTTGATAAGGGCTACGGGACTGGCAGTAATGAGGCCACCGGACTGAATCCAGAGGAAAAACAGGTGCTGTGGTACAGGGTATATAGTGACTCAGAGTAGAACAGGAGGAGAGTGGAAGATGTCAAAACCTGAGACCCCGGTGTTCACCACAAATAGACAGGCTAATCATGAAATCAGCCTTGTGGGATGCGGTTGAGGCGTTAAAGTCTCTGTGGGCATGAGGTCGAAGCTTTTGGTGCGAGCGGGATGAACAGCGGTGCAAAGTTGCGGTGGTAGGAGATTGACTGATAGAGTAAGTATACCTCACCTTCGTCACTTAGTTACTTCGCATAAGTTGACGGATCTTTGTGACTTTGATGAAAACCTGTGAATCTTCGTGACATTGGCATGTTTTTGCGAAAGTTCGTCACTTAACTCGGCACGTTCGAGAACCCGGAAGCATCGGCCATCACTGTTCCTTCAACACACGGCCGGGCGGGTTTTTCATATAGATACCCTAACACTAACTTTAACCATAACCCTAACCTCTAACCTCTAACCACCCTAACCACCTAACCTGAACCTCTAACCAACTAACCAACCAGCCCAAACCCTTAACCACCTAACCCGAACCCAACCGGCCATGCTCGGCACAATGCTGATACCTATCACTTCATGGTGCGCAGAGCAGTTAACAACTCACGAACTTTCCCAAAATCATGCCATTGTCACGAAGATTCTCAGGTTCTCATCAAAGTCACGAAGATCCCTCAACTTACGCGAAGTAACTAAGTGACGAAGGTGAGGTGGACACGACTGATAGGCGTGGGAATATTTTCGAAAATCTCGGGGATGTGGCAGGATGTGGCATCGGACGCAGCGGCAGTTTTTCTGACGTATGGGTAGTCCATGTACGTGGGCTGCAAATAAGGCACTCAAAGCACTGAAATCTCTCCTTCTCTTCTTTCCCCTCTTTCCTTTTTGGGCGCATTTTCTGTAATTCTTTTGGGAACCCACAAACACCGTTACCGAGCCGAGCTGTGTACATGCGACCCCATTAGCCTTCGGAGGCAGGTGGTGCCTTTCCATTTTTGTTGGGTGCTGGGAGCGACGGGTTAAACTTATGAGGCGGCAATCTAGTGCATTCCTGTGGTGCAACAAAGTACCCGCTGATGGTTGAAGATGCACTCCCGCTCCTCCTTGATTTCTTTCCCTGACCAAACAGTGCGGCGTTCTCCAATGTATAAGTACACCGTGAAACAACAATGTGTAATGTAGATTCGTTCCTCCACGCGGGTTAACGGACGACTTCATCACACGCGGAGCGGCAATCCATCTTCTTTCTATGTTCGTTCCTCAATTTTGATCACAACTCCCGTGTGCTTCTATATGTGCGTCCCAGCCGGTGTCTGGTTGAATAAATTTACCTTATTTCCTTACAGAGTGATTTGAGAGTGCCATCTCACCAATTCTTATGCAATTTTAACTCTATTTCGGGAACCTTTCCCCGAAGTGTCGCCATTAGACCTCATGCGCAGAAGGGAACCGAATCCTGTTTTTTTTTCTTCGGTCTGAGGGGTGGCAATCAAATATCGACCGGAGTTGCAAGTGATATGGTCTCTCATGTCGAAATTCCCAGCAATGACGATATCGATTGGCCAACGCGAGAAAAAATAGCATATAGAATCTCAGGCTACTAACAGTTCTCATCCCGTCTCATGATCTGATTTCCGGTTCGGTTTTTTTTCGGGGAAAATCTAGTTGAGAATATGGCTTCCCGTAGTAATCCGACCAAGTGCTCAGGTGACAGTGACAATGAGGATTTCTGGCCCAAAATGGCTCAAAAACGCGAAAATATCGGAGGAATCACTCTCTTTATAAGATTACACCTGTCTGTCTGGAGCTTTTTCAGGTCCGCTGATGGTACCGCCATTTCACCTGCGGCATCTCTGATCGCGCACGCGGAAAAGTCCGGCTTCACCGTGCCGAGCGTGGCCGGGGAGATTCCGCCTCGGCACGACTCAACAGCTTTATTTTCAGAATTTAACAGCCTTTACAGCTCTTAGACTTCTTTTGATCTTGAACCGAAGTGGTGCCGGAGCGCCCCGCCACGCTCTTACAGTTAAAATATACTTTCTTCCTTCCTTCCTGCGTGACACGAGAAGTTCCTGGTGTGTCATCAGTGATTGATCATCTTTTCATGCCACACGATGCCGTTAGACCTTAGGCCTTTTTGCCCTCCTGCCCGACGATGCTGGTGTCGCAAACCTTCCCCCTGCTGCTCTTCACAGCTTGCACCATCTTTCCAGTCCGCGCGGCCCTCACGAATCTCACCATCGACGACACGGATCTCTCGTATTTTACCTGGACAGAAGACACGAACGTCGTCCAGCCCAATATCCCATGGGCTGCGATTACCCCCAACTCGCCCTGTGTGTACTGCTCTGCGAAGCCGCCGACCGCAAACATCCACAACCAGACATGGCATGACGGCTCCAACAATAGTGCCGGGTCTTTCGTGTTCCAGGGTGCGTGCGCGTTATTCCGGCTTTCTGTACTCAGTCCAAGGTATCCCTGTCGCTACATAGGACACGAGGTGTACATCTACGGCATAGCCCAGGTCAACTCTGTGAACATGTCCTTCACCATGGACGGCAACGTGTCGGCATTCTACTACTACTCCGGCACCGCGCAATTCGTTTTCAATTCGCTATTTTTCTCTGCGAGGGATCTGACAGCAAGCGTTAATCACACCGTGTCGTGGGTCCTCCATGCGACGAATACGAGTGGGGATGCGGGGGCTGGGCTGTTCGATTATGCAGTGATTACGGTCGACCAGACCCAGAGCGGCTCCAGCTCGCCGTACGTCGCTCTTCCCTTTCGTCTACCTCTCCTGTGGATCTGACATTGTTCGATTCCAGTCGCACCGGCTCACCGTCTTCTACCTCTTCACCCCCTGCTTCACCATCTAAATCGAAAACCAAAACTGGGCCCATCGTTGGCGGCGTCGTCGGCGCCCTCACGCTTATCGCAGCCGTCATACTTGTAGTCATTCTTCTTTCCCGCCGGAACCGAACGGTAGCGGCGAATACGCCCGCAGTAGTGCCAACGCCTCGGGTACGTCCAACCGATGTGGAGCCGTTTATGGAGCAAGCGGCAACGTCCCCAGCGTCTGGGAGCATGGGGGAGAAAACGCGTGGGTCCCGTCTTTCACCAGTGCTGCACATTCTTCCTATCCCATCGCATGGGGCCCTTGCGCTAATAATTCCTCCTCTAGTCGACGCATCCTGGGTGAACCCTTTGCCCTCCGCCTCTGCTGCCGCCCCATTGTTCACTGGGACCAGGTCGATGGCCAACCCCTCCGGCGTGCCTGCTTCCGTGCCCACCGACGTCGCATCCACACGTGGCCTGTCCTCTGCAGCCGCGAATTCGAACTCGGCCCCGCGAACGGACCCCGAGCTACACAGCACAAGCACAGGATCCGCGCGCGAGAGGGAGCTCGAGGAGCGGGTCGCGCAGCTCGAGACGCAGGTGCAGCAGCATTTGACGCAGCCGCCGCCGTATGTCCCTCCGCCTGTGCGGGAGTAGGCGAGTCGAGTACTTATGCGACGGGGTGTGCACTTTGTTTGAATATCCGTGAAATAATGGGAATCGGAAGGAGCGGTAACAAGTATGCTGGCGTCTTCACTAACAATGGGCGTATATATTCTTTAATCTACACCGCATTTATGGCACACCTCGTCGATTCAATCGTCTCATCAGCAAATTTACAAGTCCTTCCCAAGCACCTTTTTCCAGCTTTTCTGGTTTTCGTCTTTTTTGATTGTCTTTTTGATGGCTTTTTGGATAACTTTTCTTGGCTTGTGGCTTATACTGGCTTACCCTTTTTTGGAGTAAGAAATTTGTTTGAATTATGCAACAAGCTACCGATTCAGACTGCCTTTGGCCGGCGAGCAAACCGGAATTCGAACGGGAATATCTGAACTTCAGGACGGCTTCGATCAAATAAAATACCTAGGGCAGTGGAAGCAGTGGAAGTATCGTAATCCATGCATCTCGGCGATCACAAGAAAGTGTGCCGAACCTGGCACAATAACACCGCCGGAAGGATTCGAACCTGCTACTGCCTCTTGCACGCTACAGATTGGTAACCGAGACCGAGCATCATAGGAAGGCGACCACCATGGTCCACGACGGCTTGAAAATAGCAGGCAATGAGGCCGGTAGCTGTATGTATTTCACAGGTGAGCGACCCGGAATATGCGTGCGAGTATTTGTTCCGGGAAGACCTGCAAACTTGAACAACCCGACCCCGGCTGTAGCGGATCAGGAATAAATTATAACACGACTGACCTCCTTTCCTCATTCCCGCCGCCGACGCCCGAAATCTCCGAACCACGGAATGAGACTAAGTACATCGCGACACTAATGCGTCTCCAACTCTGCAGGGAAGGCCAGAGACGCGATCGTCTCCGTCACATACCGCAGATCCCACATCCTCGGGTCGTTCGGCAGCTCACTCGCTAGCCGCCCGAGCGTAGCATTCACCCGCGACGTGCTGCGACGCAGGGGCACCGCGAGCCAGTGCAGCCCGTCCGCAAGACTAAACACCATCACGTCCAGGCGCATCCGGCCCCCGCTGCGCGCCACCCGCGAAATGATGTCCCTCCACTCCACACCCGCGAGGTCCGTAGGCTCGGTGATATTAACTGATTGGGGGTGGATATTGACGACAGTGTTGGTGTAGTCGTAAAGCAGGAAGTACGGCTCGCCGGGGTAGGCCCGCCGAAAGAGTAACTCCTCCTGTAATAGGGTGATTTTCGCTTTTCGGTAGTCGTGGTTCATGAACGCGCGGAAAAAGCCTCGGTCGCGGGTTGGGACGTGGAATTTACTCGCCTCGCCTGGGTGGGAAGCATCTCTCAGCGGAACTCACGACACCGAGGATGGATTACTCACTGAGATACAGTGTTCCGTAGGATGCGCAGGCATCGCGATGACCGGCGTTCCAATCAGTGACTTGGCATGCTCTGCAGCAGTAGTAAAAACTGAGAAAGCGAGAGCAACGCTCGAATGATGTTTTGGTCTGTATTTTAAGGCACTGAACAACTATAAGCCGACCATTCCGAAGATAGGTAGTAAGTTACCTGGAGATTATCACACGCCCGGAAGGAGGATGTTTCGACAGAGGAACGGGACTCCAGGATTTGGAGGCGTTCGCGTGCAAGGGAGTCGAAAGTGGCCCACTTTTCGTACGCTTCCGACCGCCGAAATGCATCTGTGTGGACGAGGTCCGCGATTACTTCCAGGGCGGGACCCAGCGCCGTGAGGACACCATGATGTACGAGGTGTTTCGGTAGGATGACGCCCGCCCAGTGGTTCATGCATTGCTGCAGACTTGGAGGAAGAGGGGCGGGTAGCTGCATACAGGTGGCTACGGCAGTAAGGACACCAGCTTTGAGGGCCATCTGGAGGCCCTGGTATCCGGGGGACTTGACGAGGATGATCGCCAGTAAGTTGAAGATTTGTCGAATGATTTCTGCAGTGCCGTCCATCGCAAGGGAGTCACCACCCTGAATCAAGGATCGCGTTAAGGCGCAAATAGCATCCGTGAGAGCCCGAACGACGTTTTGTGAAATGAGCGCGATGCCAAAGGGTCCAAGACGGAGAGAAGATCCCTTCCTTTCGTCGAGCGAGGGGTCGATTGCTTTGAAAAATTCGAGTACACTGACCACGAACTGTACAGTAAGAAGATTCGTGAGAGCTGGAGATGTGGGCACCAGGAGAGAGAGGTACAGAGTGGCTACGCGAGCGAGCTCGTGCAGTGTGCCACCTACGCCTTCAATAATCTCTGCGAGATTATCGGGTTCGACGGCCTCTGGTGCCTGGATGAAGCCGGACAAATCGCCAAAGATGATGTCGCGTTTCAGTGCGTCAACGGATCGAGTGAGATGAAGCCATGTCTCGCCAAGCATGAACCAGAATCCGGGGGTGGACTTGATCAGGGTATAGCTCGGCTCATCGTCGTTAAATGTTCCCGAGAACATCAATAGGTCGACAGAAAGCGGGCTCTCAGGCAGTCGGATTGGACTCAACCCCTGTAGATGACCGTGGAACAAGTGGAAGAACTGGTACCATTTCCATACGCGGGGCCAGGTGTCAGTTCCGATACCGAGGGGAAAGTCGATGATATAGAAGGATTGCAGGGAGCTCCACGCCCTTTCAATCGCGCTTTCGGTCACAGGCGACATTGTTTCGGGATCGAAGCCATGTTCGGCAGGAATGTCGTCGGGATTGAGGTTGAAGTAGAAGGCTGGAAGCATCCAGCGTTTCTGCTCGTCCGTTGATGTGGGGAGAAATGCGCGTAACCGTCCCAAATCCTGTGCTGAACGCTCCGTCGAGCAAGCCGCCAACGCTGCCCTCTGAAGGATACTTGAGTGGTTGATAAACGAAGACAAGTTTTACCTTCATGGCCGGGGGAAGACGGCTGAGATTGCTGAGCCGCAGCGCGGGGTGCATGATGGAAAGAGCAAAGGACGGAACTGATCGCGGGTTGACGCCGATCACCGGCAATACCTCCGAATCATTGATGGTAACAGCTCCGACTCTTTTCCGAGTCTGCACCACAATCATGCCACATCATCGCACATGGTCCCAGACCCAAGCTGAGGGGCAAGCTCATTACACGGCGCTCATTTGGACGTGGAGCCGATGCTCTGTCTTCTCTCGGGCGACGGTTGAACTGGCTTCAGATCCCAACTGGCTCTGTCGCTCACGACACTCTACCGCGAGTTTTAGGTACGCTTTGGGTACTCTCCTGCCCAAGCTCCTGCCATTCTCCGGACATCTCGGGATCTTATTTCAACCTATCTCAACTGGTTTGTAATAATCGGCGGTCAAGACTTAGGCGGCGAGCAATTGAAAGATCGATCAATCCTCGGCGGACTACTCGAACGCGTGGGGGATACTTTGTAAGCCGTCCTATATATTCAATGAGATGGGTTCTAGTCCTTCCCTCCGACACCCATCACCTTCCCCATGTCTTCCCAGGTCGAGCCATCCGCGTCCCCAGACCACACCCTTCGAGAATCAACGATCGGGTCAATTCCTCGGGATGAAAAGGATACAGAACTACCGGTGACCGACTCCTCGACGATCTTAACTGGCCGTAAACTGGCAATTGTCTTTGTCGCAATGTAACTATAGTCTCCTCCCGCCCGGTTCAAAGAAATATTTTGGCTGACTCAAAACAAAGTTTGCTTTCAGTATTACTGATCGCATTGGATCAAACGATCCTGGCCACAGCGCTGCCTCGTATAGCCTCGGTGCGCATGAAAAGTATTTCTTTGGGAATTCGTACTCACCGCGCCCTCCAGGACTTTGATGCGTTCTCGCTCCAAGGATGGATTTCCTCATCTTTTGTTCTCACGCAAACCGTCTTTCTCCTCTTCTACGGCCAAGTCCTGCGCATATTTCCTTCGAAATGGGTCCTCGTCTCCGCGGTCACTGTATTTGAGGTCGGCAGTCTGGTCTGCGGCTTAGGTCAATCCGCAGGCATGATCATTGCTGGACGCGTCGTTACTGGTGTTGGTGCGGCAGGAATATGTGCGCGTTTTATTTTATTGGATTCGTGTCTCGTCTGATGGACCACGAGATGTCTCTACTCTACAGATAACTGCCCAAGTGACGCGCCTGGAAGATCGGCCCTCACTTTTCGCACTCTTCGGCGCAGTTTTCGGGCTTTCCTCTGTCAGTCCAAGTCTCCTTGACAAGACATTTTCGTTGATCCATTCGTACCTCTCAGGTGATTGGTCCACTCGTCGGAGGTGTGTATCTCTTCCTCCCTCTGACGCTTGTTCACCGAAGTTGTTAGGCGCTCTGACCGACCATGTTACTTGGGTGCGTGACCCATTCTTCTTTATACCTCCTCTGACGAGTTTCTTTCAAGCGATGGGTATGTCTCTTCTTTCCATTCAGGCTCTCTCTCAACGACCCAGGTATTCTACATCAACCTCCCATTCGGAGGAGTATCCCTGTTAGGAGTGATATTCTTGTTGAAATCGTCGCCCCCTTTGGGAGCGGACCTTAGCAAGCGCTCCACCCGAGATCTTCTGCGGCAGGCGCTCCGCTTTGACTACGTTGGCCTAATCCTAGTCGCGGGGTCCCTCACTACTCTGGTCCTTGCCCTCCAATGGGGCGGTAACACCAAGCCATGGGGGGATAAGGCGGTCATCATTGTGAATCCTTCGCTCGGCGCTTCTGGACCAAGCTAACACCATCAAACAGTCCTTCGTGTTTGCGGCAGTTCTGGCCGTTGTATTCATCGCTTGGGAGAAGTATTTGAACGAAAGCGCCATGGTGCCGACAGCAATCTTCAAATCGCCCTCTATGTATGACTCGATTGTGCGCCAAGTCTTTAATATTTGACCATTGCTCAGATTTGCGATTCAAACATATGCATTCTGCAACCAGTTCGCCCTGCTCCTCTATTCCTTCTACATCCCCATCTTCTATCAGGCGGCGCGCGCCCATAGTGCAACAAAATCCGGGATCGATATCCTCCCTTTCATGTTGGGGACAATCATAACCATCATGACCGTTGGGCAACTCGTCGGCAGGTTTGGATACTAGTCAGTCCAATCAGCCTTCATCCGCTGAGTTCATACTGATCCACATCCGTAGTTGGCCGTTTCTCCTTGGTGGTGGTATCATCCTTGCCATTGGCTCGGGCGTCCTCTACACCATAAACACCAACACACCCTCCGCGAACGTAATAGGTTTCCAAATCATCGTGGGTCTCGGCGTGGGCATGGGCCTGCAAAACACGATCCTCGCATCGCAGGTCGAGTTCAGCGACACGCCGGTACTGATCGGGCAGGCGAACTCCATGGTGACGTTTGCGCAGCTGTTGGGTGGTAGGATTCAATTCTTCCCTAGTATCACAATGCCAAAGCTTACATGGCGCTTTCAGGTACGATCGGGCTTGGTATCGCGGAACCGGTGCTTGCGTCTCAGCTCACCAAGGGACTGCTCAAGTACGCGCCGAACGCTCCGGCCGCGATTGTGAAGGAGAGTCCTACGGCGATTTACACGGCGCTCGCTAAGGACCAGATTCCGGGCGTCGTGCTTAGCTACACCAGTGCGTTGAGAGCGGTCTTTATCCTCGGTGTGCCTGCGGCTGGACTCGCCCTCCTTGCCACGATGTTCATCCACAACCTAAAGATTCCCAAGGAAGGGGTCGTAACTGATGGGGGCACTGAGATGGATGAGAAGGAACGCGCGGCCTAGGTGTAAATTTCATACGCGGTTGAAACGATAGATAGAGGTATATATGAATAAACTTAATCGGTTCGAGGGCAAGGTGAACGATTAACTGGTCGAGGCACCTGAAAGCGGCGCCGTTATGACAGTTGTATTGAAGGATCCTCTTGTCCTCCGCATTATTGCTTTCCGAGAACTTTGTTTCACGTACTGTATTTTTTCGTTCAGATCGACAGGGGGGGTGACGCGTGACATGTTCAACCAATTCGACAGTTCGACACCGGGTTTTGAGCCGCGTGACAAGGCAAAAAATTCGACATGACCCGGAAATTTTGGAGAAGACAAGTGAAAGAACTTCCTGGATAGCAGGGGGATATTTGGTTTCATTTCAAACCTTGACTAGTACTTTCTGGTAATTTTTCAGTCCAGGCTGATTTAGGGCATGAACCCAGTCAGATGTTGAGATTCTAGGCTTGTAGAGGCAAAATCCCAGGAGAAGGTTGAGGAATGGTTGAAACCTTGCTATAAAATGATAGCCCAAGGGCAAGAACTTTTTTTCTGCTATTTTATGGGATTTTGGGCCTGCGTGACCAACCGCTGGACCAATTCGGCGGGGGCCCTCGTGACGCGTTACCTCGACGAATATTCGTTAGCCTCCGTCGCGATCCCGAGGAAGAGGGAAGAGGAAGAGCGCTTTGGGATCAAATCGATATATTTGGGTCCGAAAGCTCTCGAGCTGATCATGGATCAGACTCAAGCCAGCTACTAGGGACACTATGTAACGGTAGCTAAGTAGAATGAAAATGATATAAGAAATTGTAATAGGGACGGTGGGTGGGGACAAAAAATTCGTGAGCGACGAAGATCTGCTATTAAACTGCGAGCGCAGTGTGAGACGCGGATATAAGGAGGTAAAAAAAGGCCTACCTGCGAGCGCAGTGTGAGACGCGGATGTCTACGCTGCAACTCGCAGGCCGTTATATACTGCGCAGAAAGTACAAGGTCATTTATGTAAGAGGACGAGATGAATGGTGGAAAGGAGGATGAATGTGCGAGACGAACGGAGTGGCGAGAGAGTACAAGGCGGCTGCGCGTCGCGTCGCGTAGCGCAAGTCCGGTCCGGCTTGTTTGCTAACCATGGGCAATCACAACACCCCCATATTGCCCATCCAACATCGACGTGGGGGCGCGTGACGCGTGACTGTCGATTTGAACGAAAAAATACAGTAAGTTGAAGTGCGGAACACCCGGATGATGGCGTATCAACCCGGGTTGCATCACCAGGATCCGTCGGCAACTAAGGGCGACTCGGGTTCGAAGGCCTTGTTAAGAATCGACGGGAGGAGAGACAACAATGAGGAATTTGCAACAGCACTGAGTGGTTAAGAGGCTTGCTATAGGGCAAACCTCTAAACGCAAGTCAAGCAATCGGATGCCAGAACAACCAGCCTACTCCCTGCAAGGGGCTATGGTCTCCTCCTTATGGAAAATATTCGTATAGACACCTTGATTACACAAAATTGACTCACTCCCGCGCCGGGAAGTTTCTTGGTGCCATTTTGCGTCACTTGTCTGTCCACTGAAACAATCGAGTTTTGAGCTGGGATTCAAGAAATCCGTATCGTCTATCACCCTTGTAAAACAACTGAGCAGTCTCCTTGTGTCATGGCAGCGTTATCCCGTCCTCAACTCCCACCGCCGTGAACGACTCGGAGTTCCAGTTTCAACCTTTGGCAATCGGAATCAACACCGCAATCGTCAAGCAAAGGGTGTCCTCGCTGCACTCCAGAAGCAAGGCCGATTTACATGTGGGCTGCAGGCTAAGTTTGACTTCACAATCCCACCGAAGTTCAACCTTAACCTCGTTGCCCGACATCGGACCACAATTCCGATGCCACAACAAGGAATCACATAGGCACTGCTTTTCTGATCTTTCCTTTTTGCCACCACAGCGGCACCCAGCGAACAATGCATCGTGCGCTGCAAATCCCAGAGATGGTAGATTTGATATGCTCCCAGGTGTCGCCTGACGAAGATTCCGCATCCACCAGAGTCCTTGCCCGTCTAGCTAGAACCGCCAAAATCTTTCTAGATCCCGCACTAAACAGTCTGTGGAGCTCACTGTGTAGTTTCCTTCCCTTCTTGGGCTGTATGCCGGCGGATTTATGGTGCCTCCCGGTGCAAACGGGAGATATTTACCGGCTAGTAAGCGTCCTTAATATTTTACGCGAAAAAGTCTCATTGGAATCCAGAATCTCGTTCGACCCATTGTGCCCGCCGATTGGGACAGACCACTCTTTTACCTCAACCGCGGAAAAAGCCTAGAGGCCACGCTGGAACCCGAATTCCCTTGCGAAGAGGTGTTCGCGGCACTCTGCATGAGTCTTCCGACAGAACACTTCTTCCCCAATCTCCGTCGGCTGGATTGGATTTACATGTCGTTCTCGGTGTTCCCTTACCTCCGTACTCTGCTCAGTCCACGCCTCACTCGACTAGGTCTCCATCTCACCACGACAGTGTCCCATCTCTCCCTCGTTCCCACCATCGCCCATAGATGCCCGTATTTGACCGAGGTAACGATAACCTGCCAAAGCGTACCGCCACCCTTCCACTCACAATTGCGGACAAGTGTATCACTGCTTGTCCGCGGCCTGCAACACATCGAAAAACTCGACATCACAGATCTAGACGAGCACGCCTTCATGCATCTCGGCTCTCTGCCGACGTTTAAATCGCTGGTGCTCGAAAATTTTATCGACATCCCCTCTTTCCGGTACGACCACTCGGACGGGTTCCCAGCCCTTACTAATCTGGAACTCTGGCCGAACACTCTCAAGGACGGCACCTCGTGCATCATGTCCTTGACTCCGAACCGACTCAAAACCCTCGCCATCACCGTTGAGTGCGAAAGCACGTTCCCCGAGGTCGCAGCGCTATTTCGGGCGATTGCTGATAACATTCCTCATACGGGTCTCACTTACCTCGAAATTGAGATCAACGACTCCCGGGACGATGATGGTATCTTGCCGTCCGCTCTACCTGATGGGGTGATCGAACACGACCTCTTACGCCGCACTCTCTGCCATTTTGGCCACCTCACCTACGCGGAGTTGCAAATCCCTGGCGCCCTCGAAATCACTGACGTACTTGTCCTGGAGCTCGCCCGCGCCTGGCCCGATGTCGAGCAGCTTCATCTGAACAACCACCGCTTCTCGACACGGTGTAGCGTAACCCTGAACGCGCTCCGTGCCCTGGCCGAACACTGTCCCAAGCTCACCACTCTCGGATTACAACTGGACGCGCGCGTAATCCCCCGGGCACAGAATAGCGTGATGCAGACCAATTTGCGGTCCCTATACGTCGGATTTTCGCCAATCTTGGACCCGCCCGGCGTAGGGGGGTTCCTTTTCGGGACCTTCCCTGCCTTGACCGAGATTGAGGTCCCATCGTACCCCACATTTGGCGAGAATCACGCGGCCACCGCATACTGCAAATCCTGGCGGCTGCTCAAAGCCCAGATGACAGCAATCACTGCCTTTTAGTCCCCGGGATTCGAATTGACTGTCGGTCAATTACGACGCTTCGTTCTTCTTCGCGGTCGGGTTAGTACGAAGGGGATATTTCTTTTCGCTATGGAATAGTTCATCCCTCTGAAATTTCGATCCGTCGTTTTCGCTCTCGTTCCATCTCAACAGTCACCGCATGGTCGAAGTTAATCTGCCCGTGTGTTTTAACGCCGGTCGCGATCCCCAAAAAGCTACCTCCCCTCGCTCTTTTGTAATTGACTCAACTCATACGGCGATGGCGAAGAGCACTTCCCATATTTCGGTATGTTGCTCTACCGTTCACTGTATATCTACCGACTTCGTATCCTATTCACAGTTCACAACGCCACAAATACCTCAAGGAAGCCCTAATTTGTAACGACCAGTGACATTGAGCGGATTGAGTTCAAATTGCACCGCACTTTCCGCCAAATCATCGGTCGCGACCGTGTTTCCTTACCCCTGGTGCTTGGGTTCTTATTTCATCCGGAACCTAACGATGGAACTAGGGATAGACAAGAGACGGCGCCTTTTACCGTCGTGGGTAATCAGGGACTGTGACATTGAGTGAATTGAGTTTAAATTGCACCGCACTTACCGCCAAATCATCGGTCGCGACCGTGTTTCCTTGCCCCTGGTGCTTGGGTTCTTATTTCAATCCGGAACCTAACGATGGAGCTAGGGATGGACAAGAGACGGCGCCTTTTACCGTCGTGGGTAATCAGGGGCGAAGGTTCGACCTATCGAAGACAGGCGGGATATGCAGGTCGGTGCCTCTTCAACATTCTGGCTTGGGGAGTGTTTGGCTTTTTCTCAGTTCCTTGTAGGTGGGAGACTTTGATGCCTTTCTGGTGCGCCAAGCAACTCTCGACCTCGTTTTCGACCCGACTGACAGCAACCCAAGCTCTAGGATAATTTACAATGGCGGCGCTCGGGATTGGGGGACGTATCACCGGGTGGCAAGGGTCAATCACTTCTTCGGTGCCTCGTCGTTCCTTGTCAAAATTGTCTGTCCACAACTCGAAGGCGAGGCTGCCAAGACTTGCCAAGAAAATGTCAGGTTGCTTCTGAGAAGTTCGACCACGCTTTTGTTCTCGCGCTGACGCTTCTTTTCCATGATAAGCCTTCAATTGCCTCAATGGAGACGGTCTATCGGAACCGTTTTTCGAGGCTTGGTCAAGCAGCTAGTACTCCCCATTCCTCCGTCGAAGAAAGCTAGGGTCAGAGTACCACTCTCTGCGGCCACGATGGAATGCTCTTGTCTCTCAGTTCCTTTAGGAGAGTCATACTAACTCGTGAAGATCACACGCTGCCACCGTCGTTCCGGCACCGGGAGGGATAGACATAAATGTACGTGAGACCTAATGCCCAGAGAACGCCCGCACAGGGCCTGGTCCCCTGGATGCTGGCATTGTCAACCACAAACGCGTGCTCCGAGACCCAAGAGATGGAAATCATCGGGTGCGTAGCTTGTGCAATCCTTAACCTCGAGACCCAAGAGATGGAAATCATCGGGTGCGTAGCTTGTGCAATCCTTAACCTCGTTTTTCTAGTGAACCAAATTTGTTTTGACCTCATTTTGGACTTGGTGGAGTCGCTTCCGTTGAATTGGTGGAACAAATTCGGGGGACTAGGGGCGCTTCTTTTGGACTTCGCCCATTCCCCCGGAGCTGGCCCAGAACCGAACCCTCGGGCAGAACCAGTTACCGTTGCCGAGGGTCATCCTAAAGACGGGGCAATGTGGACCGATCAAGGCATGTTGGCTTCTGTGTTGATATTTTCAATGTGCGTGAGATTTTCTGGGACCAATAATACTTTCGAGCTGATGTGTTCAGCGCCGGTTGGAATTGCCTGAGGTGACACGCGCTTTGCTCATCTCTGAACAGCAGTAATATGCCGACGCGGCATTCTTTGTTGATGGAACTCAATGCCCCTGGCGCCAAGTCGACTTGGAGTTCTGCGTTCCAGGGGCAGAAAAGAAGGTCTATGCAATGCTCAAATGATAAGGATATGGCTGGACAACACTCGTGGAACAGCTTTGAACAATCAGGTGTCCTTCGAGTATATAATCTACGTCTTCTGGCGTCTCCGTCGTTTCTCTACGGTCGCAATCTTCCACTGCAGACTCGAAACATGCGATCGCTGTCGCTGTTCATCGTTGCTCTCTTGGGGACGTCTGTGCATGCTATTCCCCAGGTGTTCCCCGGGAGCGCGGATTCAGGAGGAGGAGGAGGAGGAGCAGGGTCTGGTAAACCGCCCCCGACTACCACTGGCGACGGAATTCCCTTGGTCGCCAACGCCAAAAATGCAGTTTGTGTGAGTGCAAGAAACACATCACTCACTTTCGCTCACCCTCGCTGACGATCTATCCTACAGGTTCCATGGTATGCTATACGTGAGTGCAAAGGACCATATCGATCCCCTCTTGCTCACTACGTGCAGGTGATGCGATAATGGGTGGCCTATTCCAAGGTGAGCTTGATAACGCAAACGAGTTCAGCACTTTTTTTGTTCTAACACTACCTTAGGTCGCTGCACTGACAACGCCCGTGCTGCCGTCCGACTCGCCTTCCACGATGCAGGTATGCCTTTCAATAAACCCCGTTAGCTGCTGCCGCTGATTCAGATGATCAGGCACGTTTTCGCTCGCCCTCCAGAAGGCTGGACTGCCGAATGGTGGGGCCGACGGCTCCATGCTCTCCGACCCCACGGAGGTCACCCGAGCTGAGAACAACGGCCTTCAGACTATCGTTAGCTTGCTTCAACCGCTGGTAACCCAGTTCAAGGTCGCCCCTGGTGACGTGCTGCACGTAAGTATTGCTCGATATCGTTGTAGGAGGCACTGAATTCATTTTTGTTTACAGCTCGCTGGTGCGCTTGGAGTTGTGCGGCACATGCATAAATTGTCGGACTTTGTGTACTCATTTATTCCCTGTAGCTGGCGTGCCCAGGAGGCCCTGTGGTGCCCGTGTTCGTCGGCCGCCACCTTCCTCTCAACATCGCGCCCCAGGGTCTTCTTCCCAGTCCCGAGGACCCAATTGACAAGCTGGTCGCCAGATTCGCAGATATGGGTTTAAGGTCAGCCAACTGTGACTGGATGAACGCAATACGGAGATTTACCCGATGCGCACCAGTATCCGGCAAATGGTCGCTCTTATCGGAGCTCACACCACTGGAAGGCAGCGTTTCGTGAACACCACCTACGCTGGCGATTCATTTGACAGCAGTATGTTCTTCAACAACTCCCTCCTTTCGAATCTTTTCGACCGTCTAAACATTTTACTAGCGATCAATATCTGGGATACGCGTTTCTGTGGGTTGATATTCTGTGACTATCAAGGACAGCACCGATGAACACAACTCACAGATACCGAGACTCTCGCCACTGGCCTTCTACCTGGTATGCCTCTCCCGTACTCCGTTCGGGCGTCGTTCTTGACAGTCTCCGTTCAGGCCAATTCAAGCTCGACAGTGATGTTAACTTCGCCACCAACGCGACAACTGCGACCGAGTTCACGCGCTTCATAGGCCACCAGGACCTCTGGTGCGTCGATTTCTCCAGAAAGAGCTCTTTGAGTCTGAATGCCCCTTCATAGGATTACGGATTACGCTGGTGCTCATGAGCAGATGAGCTTATTGGGCCAGAACACCGCGACCCTCACTGACTGCAGCGAAATTCTTCCCTTGAGCATCAGTCTCACCCCGCTGGAAGTGACCACCGGAAATGGCGGAGGAGGAGGCGGAGAGGGAGGCGGAGGCGGAGGCGGAGGAGGCGGCGGGGGTGGAGGTGGAGGCAAGGCAGCGACGGATCCACCCATCGACCCCACCTTGCTGGAGGCGGCGATCGAAAAATACCGCGACATCTGGCTCGTTCCTGCATAAATGCTCTCTTTATTTCTAACGCAAAGGGAAAAAAATGTTTTCATATATAATATTAGGGAACTGAACGTTCGGATTATTCACACAACCTATCCCGCGCGGATGCACTCGGGCATCTCGGGGACTCCCAAGACATTCGGCGATCCCGCCCCGCGGGACAAAGATTTGACGAAACGACATCGATTCGAAGGGGGGGAGGGGGATTCAGGAATTCGAAGTGTCGCAGCCCAGTCTCAGGTGTGGCCATTCGAGAGCACCGCCGCAGAACCGACCAGTCAGCGTGCGATAGATTCTTGTCCACGACGCGCCCGAGACTGGGTAGAACTTGAGTTTGGGGAGGGTCGACGTTCGGCACTGTGACGATGATCGATCGGAATCGCCACAGGGCTTTCGAACGGGATAGAGCGTCAGAGTTCTCACGAAATGACGGGGCCGATGCGTACAATTCTGGTACGGAAGTATTCGGTAAAGGAATGACATCGCTCAACGGGCTGTTTAAAAGTTAAAACATTGAAACAACGACTGAACTTGTACTTACAGACCGTACTTTACTTTTTTACTGAGCGTCCGATTCGGATGTGCAAATTTTAAGCCGAATTAGCCGTTTGTTGCTTGCCTGCAGCGGGTGGTATAAAGTTCTGGCGCCTCTGTGCGAAAAGGAAGCGCCCGCCCGCGACCAGGAGATCAACCGCTTTTCATATCGCCACGCCGATTGTTCTTACAGTGACCAAGATCGCGGCGAAACAGCCAGTATCCCCCATCCTGATGATGCGGAAGAATTAGGATAAGCGTGAGCGGTTCCTATCAAATAAGAGCAGAGTCTTTTGTGTCTAGTCGGGTCAAGCATCCAGGCAGTATTCCGACGCGAAGAGACGCTGGAGCAAATGATAATCAGTCCAGTGGAATGAAAATCAAAGAACAAAGACGTACTTATAAGCACGACTGCAGCAAGTCTGCTTAGACGAGCAGCTCCGAAGAACACAAGCGAAAACAGGGAACACGACTCCGAAGAGTCCAAGAAAGAACAAAAAATTGGCCATGGCCACGACGGCCTCAGAGTAGTCTGAATCGAGTTGCGCGGCGTCTTCTGCCCCGCGGGACAAGAAGACCTAATGCCGCGTACCGCAAAGTGCACTGAAGGACCGTATGTAGTTCAACACCTACGACTCTCTGCATCTCCTCCATACACCGGCATCTCGCCCACACTGCCCACCTAATAAGTTCGGGACGTAGCCCAAACCTACCGCGGCGCTGCACATCCCCAGCTTATACTGTGAACATCGTGCGGGCGCGCGTAGCCAATGCGCCGGAGTGCATCTGTAATCAGATCCACCAGCGACTCATCCGGTCCCCGAGCGACGGCGACTAGACGAGAGAATGCCTGGGAGCGGGAGTGCATTAGCAAGACACAGAGCGGGTGCTCGACGCGAGCGACGCCGTCCAGCAGCTTATCGTACAGGTCCTCCCCCCATCATGGGTGGCTCTGCCGATTTCACAGGGACAACGCCGAGCGGTGACCGATTTAATTCGGCCAACGTGCCTGGCGCGATAGAGACGCAAAGTGGGATGAATAAAATCATACGCCCAGTCCCACGACATTTCCAAGCCCACAAGTATTCCTTTCAGCCCTCTCTCGAAAGATCTTCGAAAGAAAAAATGGACGCATGACTGGTGTGTCGTTCAGCCGTTACAGCTGGGTCCATCGAGGACCAAACGAAGGGACTAGAAGCCTCAGACCTTCCCGCTCGGTGGATAGACGGTAAGGTCCTATGTGGAACGAGCATCGCGGCTTTGAGACCGTCGTGGTAGGAAGAAAGAAAATTTTCATGTGTGGTCGTGATTTAGGCTCGTAACCAGCCTACCATCACGGAAGTGTGAACACGTTGCCGTAGGCAGGCTGGTACTTCTCGGTCCACGCAAAAGGGCTGGGCCGGAGTTTGAATTTTCTGGCAGGGGCCGATCAGTGCCGACGTGGTGGCAGTGCCTGTCCATCAATTCCCCGCCAAATCTGAGCCTTTTACAGCTCTTCCTCTGGGGAATGAAAAAATATTCTGAAGCGACAAACATCAAGATTAAGGGTTGTAGATTACCGATTTTTCAGAAAGTACTTGAAAACCCATTGAATTGAGCAAAATCCAGCTTCGGGGAAATTTTTAAAACTCCGGCTCAGCCCTTTTCACAAATAAAAACATTGGTTTTTTTTCACAAACAAAAACTTTATTTTTTTTTGTGCTCAGCAGACCGAGAATGTCCCTATCAATTGCACGTGCTGTGCACAAGCACGTGACACCTTTGTCATTTGAGGTGACATTTTTTTAAAAAGTTTTGTTTGTGCCCCGCCGCTTGCCGGCCACTTACCATCATTCACAAACAGAACGTTAGTTCTTTTGTGCTCTAGAGACCAAAAATGTCGCCAAAACACTCACGTGCCGGTGGACAAAACGTGACCACTCGTCATTTCCGCTGACGGTGACTTTCAAGGTCAACCAAACAACAGCTAACTTACTTCTCATCGAACAGGGCTCAAGTTGAAGTTTAACACACAGCAAAATCAGCTTACATCGACCTTTATTATTTTTCAGCCAACTTTAATCAAGTAAATCTACGAGGAATGGTGACTTCAAGGAACAAGGTCGGTGAATGCCTTTTCATACGTGGCATAATCCACGCCAAATTTTTGATAGAAACGAGATCAACGACTTTTCAGACTCGGGTGCTCTCAGTTCCTCAGTCTGTTGAGGTTCAACATGAATACAAGTTGAACTTGCTCAGATAATTTCCCAGCATCCATTTGATCTATGCCTTTCCATGACTTACATTCAGAAAGAACCTGTTTGTGCCCGCCGCTTGCCGGCCACTTTCAATCATTTGTGCTCAGCAGACCGAGAATGTCCGCGAAAAACAACACGTGCCGTGCACAAGCACGTGACACCTTTGTCATTTGGGTGACATTTTTTTAAAAGTTTTTGTTTGTGCCCCGCCGCTTGCCGGCCACTTACCATCATGACCTAAAACGAGAAGTACCAGCCTGCCTACGGCATAGTGCTTGCACTCAGAGTTGCCGTAGTAGCAGGCTGGTCACGTGTATGGTCCTGGTTTGGTCGTTCCCGCTTCTTGAGATACCTCTCTTGGTCACCGGGATAGACCAAACCGGGACCATACACACATTCACAAGCCAGACACATTCAATGAAGTCCGACACATGGCATTGAATGCGTCTCCTTTGATGGAATTGATTTGGCGGCCGTCATTCGGGGAAATCTGTGCCGAATGCTGCCGGTTAGGGGTTGGTGGTTCGGGTTAGAGGTTAGGGTGAGGTTAGAGGCTGAGGTTAGAGGTTTTGGTTAGGGTTTTAGTTAGTGGTTAGGGTTTTGTTAGTGTCAGGGTCAGGGAATATTGTAAATGTGTTGGCGAAAGGGCTTGTGTGTGAATTCAGAGATTGATGGCCAATCAATTCGGTCTACGCCGGCACAACTCAAAACATTCGCTGATGCGCACCAGCTCGCGCTGGGCGCGTATACAAATATAGCGCCTTTCTACCGAGCGCCTTTCCCACGGTTCATCGACTCGGATGGCGCCTCCGCAACTCGACAGCGCCTTTCCGCACGCTATTCCACACCGCATGGTCTCCGTTTCCGTATCAATACCCCCTTTCGCCACTCTCCGCCATCAGTCCTCCGATCAATCCTCCGTTTCGCGCCCTCCGTTTCGCGGCGCGCTTTCTATTTATATCCTTTCAGCGGCGCCTTTCTACTTGGCGCCTTTTCGATTTATCCCCATTTCTCAGCAGCACTGCCTCACTCTTTTACTATAAAACCCCACCTACTTTCCTGTATTTTCCAGTTTGTTGCCCACCAGCAATACATCTCACCTTTCGTATTTCGTACTTCGTACTTCGCCCTCGATGCCCGCCGCCTACGTCACACCCTTCGTCACCTTTGTTCTGTCCTTCGTCGCCCACGTCCACGCCACCGTATCCACCACAGCTCCCATTTCGTTTCCTTGCGCAGTTTGCCAGTCGAGTACTGAACATGGAGTGACCCACTCGCACCCCCATTTCATGGCCGTTGGAGTGTTGAGTTTGATGTTTGTTGTGTCAGCTCACGCTCTCAGACGCGCCGTGAGCGCATCATCGCCAATGTGTCTGGTTTGCGAATGTGTCTATGGTTCTGGTTTGGTACATACCCGCTCAAGAAGAAGGATGTAATACAGACAAAGATCACTCGGCCTTCGCGCTACGTTCGCCGGGAAATTCAACCGAATATTTCAACGTTGCTGGCACGACAAGCTTCTGCCAGACAGCCTAAATGTTGGTGACACTGCCTCCCCCTATTCCATGACCTCAACGCATCTTCGACATTCACACACAAGGGGTGGTTATCCGACTCCCAATAGCGACGTGTTGAATAGGGCGTCAAGAAGTGGATTCACAATATTGATTTATTTGGGGCATAAGTAGTATGATTTACAATGCGTCAACGGAGCTCCCGCGGGGTCGATAATTAAGCGGCGAATGACCCTGTGCCGTATGCACGCAATGACGCATGACAAGGGCGAATGAAGGATGGGTGTAACAACTAGTTAACGAGTTTAGAATGCATCGCGATACTCACGAAATTTCATCAGCACACCAGCCCGGCTCCTATGCGAAATACTCCAGGTGCTGAGAGTGCGCAGCGACGACGCGCTCAGGGTCGGGCAAATTGAGGGAAACGACACTGCTCCGCTTACGGCGGGGAGGGTTGCCGACGGTGGGCTCGAGGGCGCCTTTGGCGCGAATGTTAGGGAGAGCGGGGGCGAAAGAGAGCCACAGGGTGAAGCCGCATCGTTCGCGGAGGGAGCCACGCATTCAGTAAGCATTTGAGTCCCCGGGAAAGAAAAACAGTGTGGCGGTGCCAAGAACCTATATTCGGATAATACGTACATAGAGATCATTACCACCTGCTTCCGTTTTCCATCTCCTGGCCCCGTTTCGCGGTCCAGAGCCTCCTCACGAGCTCTTTAGCCGAGTCGGACTCAGTTTAGCTACCAGAGACCCTGAGAGGTCTCCAACAGTCACCGGTAGATCTCCAGGGACTGAGCCCGAGTCGCACAGGCGAGAACCCCGTACACAGATCGATGTGCTGCTACATAGACGCGATAGGGGCCGCGAGCCGTTTCGCATTCAGTCCTGTGGCTGGATCTAGGCAGAGGCACAGATTGAAGCGTAGTTAAGCGCGGAGTGGGGGAACCGAGGCATGGGTTGGCAGCCAAACCAATAGCCAAACCATCCGTCAAGTTTTGGGAGAAAAATAGTATCTGCATATAAGGGAGACTCGACACAACACTAAAATCCAGTTATTACATGCCTGGATTTGGGGAATCAATGAGCCGCAGATTGCAGATTGCAGAGAAGTCAGGTGCAAAATTTGAGCACCTCAAGACAAGGGGCTTCGAAGATAAGAAATTTCCTTTTTGGGAGGGGGGGGGGAGGGGTCCCTCGGGCTCGAGAATTTTTTTCGGTACCAAATTTTACATTTCGTTCTACAGCCCTGATACGCACATAGAACACTTCAAAAAATATTTTCGATTTTTTCACTATTGCCGAGATTTGCCGAGATGCCATCAGAGATTAAGGAAAGCCCTTTCCTGCCCAACGAATCCTTCGGTGAAGCCGGTTGATCTTGTTACTGCGTGGAATCACGAATGCCGCAATGCCAGCACTCCCATCAAGATTGCCGAGCACCGGCAACGGCGTTCTGTCTAACAAGGCTTTTGTAGGTTTCTGATCTCGTTCTCGTGTGATTTCATCTGGTCTGACTGCTGTACATATTACACCAGTTACCATATCACTCTCCTAGCTTCAGTTGTTGCATCGCCATTCTTAACTTGACATTCTGTTCATTGCAATTGAGCCTCGGCACGCCGGGACTGGGGCATGTTTGTTGTTCAAGAACATATTATAGATAACTACCAGACTGTATGGTCCATTAGAGTAATTTGACCACTTCAGTAGATGTAGTTGCTCCTGGAAAGAAATTTTGCATCTCGGATATGTTTCTCAAAATGGGAATTTGATCGCATCACCCTTACGTAGGGGGGGGGGAGGGGTCCGAGGTCTCTGAAAAAAAAATTGGAAGGTATGTTGAGATTTTCGCGAAAGCAAATCCCCTTGCCTCGAGAGCCGAATTCTGAAGCTGGTCACACGAGCGAAGCCCGCAGACAGGGAACATTTGCTGGCCCAAGCTTCTGGACGAGCTCCCGGCAAGACCCGGATTGAAACGAGCCTCAAAGGTCGAGAACAAGCGAGGTTGACCATGGGGGAAGGCGACAAGCTGTGATCGACGAGGCAGTGTTGATTGCATCACGACATCTCCGGCCCGCTATCCGCCTCTTCTCTTCCCAACCTCCACCGCACATTTCTGATTTCACGCGTTCGGTGTCCTTTTCACGCTCAAGTTGCCTTCAATGCCACTCTGGCCGCTTGTGGATTCAAATACGATTGAGCCCCTCGCAAATTACTG
The DNA here is from genome assembly GCA_029378385.1 of Mycena metata. NCBI lineage: Eukaryota > Fungi > Basidiomycota > Agaricomycetes > Agaricales > Mycenaceae > Mycena > Mycena metata. Next base: position 16,969 of record JARKIB010000623.1, on the reverse strand, counting down.
TCCAGGTCCGAATATTCAATAGTCTCACTTTGGACTCTGTTCTCAGTAACGGGTTTTTGCAGCTACGAGGGGTTTCCAGTTATCTCTTTTGCTTGTTTCTTTTCCTTGCGAATCTCTGGTCGCTGCTCTTATGCCCGCGCTGTGACCTTGGTACCAGACAAGTCACTGATGCCCCCGTCACGATCGCTGCGCGACGCCGACCATGCTCTCTGCATGCAAAACCACTCTTTCTGAGGTCTCCGATACACTCGACAGCTCCCCTCGCCGAATAACTCTCAACGAACAGTTCTGGGTGGATTCGTACGATTTTCTACTAGTACTCTCCCGCAGCTTCCGACTCCGACCGCGATACCATCCTGAGTGGACACCCTCCGGGGGAAACGGCAGCAATTTGACACCAAAGCGAAGACTTCTTCCCCAGCTACGCTCCCCATGCGCTCGATGTACGATGCCTCAAGGACAATAAAAAGGTTCTGAAGCGTGTGAGAGGAAAAGAGCTCAAGATCCTCTGGCATTTTAGACGCCCTGCGTTTGGATGCACGAAATCACACGATTCCGGTCCTCGAGTTCGTTACGTTCCCCGGTACAGAGTGGACGCTCGTCTCGATGCCTTATTGCCGGCGGTTTGACTGCCCATCGTTTCACTGTCGGGATGAGTTCGTCGATGCAATGAGGCAGCACATAGAGGCGAGCCTTTTGCAACCTACTGTCCTCCTTCACTCTACCCGCTTACTGACCGGCCGAACAGGGGTTACAGTTTATGCACGAACACCACATCGTACATTTGTTCGTCCGCTGCCTTTCCATTTGTCCCCATGCTTACCGTTCGACGCGTTGTCTTCGGTGGTCAATGGGGGGCGCTATAGCTAGATCGTGTGGCGGTGGGTTCACAGCTATTTATGTGATTTTCACATACACGCTCGCGGTCCCTCCAGGATCGGTTATGTCTGCGAGAAACTGCCGCCTGCGATCGCGTGCCTCGTTGACTGCGGGTACGCCGAATAGTCTTTATTTTTTCGGGAGAGACCACACGCTTCGTGCACGCACTGCGTTGCACCTGAGATTCGAGTTGTCGTTTATTCTGAACCTACTGCTACTACTTTCGGTAAGCTGTAAGTCTACGTTATTTCCAACCGCTCATGACAGTCCGACAGCGGTTCTGAGCTTGGGGTAGCTCGGGGAACCCAACCCTGTTACGGGGTCCCAGCCGACGGTGGCATTGAATCCGCTACCACCGGATCGACGTCAACGAAGATAGCGAACAAAGGAAGGAATAAAACAGACCTGGTACCGCACCCAGGATTTTTACCGTCACTGACGTCGTTCAGTGCTGCGCGACCCGCGGGGCTATACAAGAAGGGGTTGAGGAAACCGAGGGGGCTCTTCCCAGCCGCAATGAGCTCGTCATTCAGCAGCGGGATGACAGAGGCGAAGACGGGCGAGGACGCGGATGTGCCACTGACCAGCCCAGTCTCGTTCCCTGGAAAACTTTAAATACAATCATGGATATGGTGAGGCATAGTTGACGAACCGGCTACGACCACAAAGTTGACTCCCTCGGCAGAAACATCGGGGAACCCACGTCCCGTAGTATTGAAGAGGCCATTGTATGTGTCGCCAAGGCTTGAAATATACGCGTCCACGTCGCCCTTTTGATATGCAGGCGCCGCAAAGTAGTTGGAGAAACCTATCGAAGTATAAATCGCAGTGAGGGAGGAAGAGGGAGCGAAAACGTACCTCCCGAGGAAAACGCCGCGCCGATTTCGGAAAAGTTGTTCTTGGTAAAGTTTTCCAGAATAGTTTGCGAGGAACCGACAGATGTGACCCAGGGGCATGTCGAAGGGGCAGTGGGAACGAAGGTCGTGCACTCAAACTCGTTGCCGGCGACACCGCCGTCACCCGATGAGAAGAGGATAGACGTTCCGAGAGCACCTAGCTGGGCATATGCATTGCATAGTCCTTGCGCAACGGGCAGTGTCAGGTCTTCTTCATCGAAACCATACGAGGTCGTGAGCACGGTAGGCCGGGAGGGATCGCTGATGAGCGCGTTGATTTGGTCCAAGAAGCCACTGACGGTGTCATTGTTTAATGGGCCTACGGAGATGAACTTCACGGGGACGCCACTCGCGACACCAACCGTATACTGGATGTCGAGGCTGGCCTCAACACCAGCGAATCCGGTGACCTGAGTGTTATATCCTCCGTCGAGCAACTCAACGTCAAACTTGGTTGTCGCAGGAAAGTCGGGCCGGTACTTTGCGAGGAATTGCTAGAGGAAAATTCAGGATTCAGGAGGTATGTAAAAACCATCAACGTCACCTTGAGGTCGTTGAAGTTGGCGAATTCATTGTCATAGCCAGAGACCCCTGAAGGTCCTTATAGCAACACGCTTTGTTGAGGCTTATGAAAAACGCACCAAGGACGTTATTGGTCTGCGTAGCGGAAGTTGTGGGGATCCCATATTCCCCCTGCAGACACGAAATTGTAGTGATATCCGCGCACGTAGGGTCAGTGTCCCGTTTGCTGTTGCTGGGGAGTGGCTGCGGCTTTGGCACTGCGAACGGGCGGGAGAAGGTCGTCGTGGGGTGAACGTACGCAACCGCCCCGGAAAGTTCGACTGGGAGCGAATACCGTAGGGTGCGGATGGTGGTCTCGTCGGTGGCCGAATGGGTGAAGACAGAGACTCGGTGTTGAAGAGCGAGTTTGCCTGGGAAACGGGTATCTTGAACTGCAAGACGTCGCCAGCCGGGGAGATTGTAGTCGCAGAGATCTTGTTTGTCTGGAGCCAGGAAATGACGACGGAGAGCGCGTCGGAACTGGGCTTGACGTATCCAGCAACCTGCGCCGCGTGTCAGGTGTGAACCGGAAGAAAATATGGACGGACATGCCTCTTCTGGGGTCAAGTGCTGACCGTAGCGAGAGCTGCTGGGATCAGACACGGCGTTCAGCTCGCTCTCGAGCCCAGCAATATTGTTCGGGTTGAGCGCAATCCGGAGGGTGAGCTCCGCATCGGAGGGTGCAGGGCCAGTGCTCACGAAACCTGACGCAGGTTGAGCCCGATGCTCATGAACGATGAAGGCCGAGCGGTCTGTTGGGGTGGCGATTGCGAGCGCCACGAGGGCCGCAAGAAAGGAGAAGCGCAGAAAAACCATGGGCTGGAGGTGGTCTGAATCAGTGTGAAGACCTGGATCGAGAACTACTTATCCACGCGCCTGAATCATGGATGGTTCAATCGCCGCTGGGTGCATGGATCTGAATCACACGCCGGGATGATTTTACCTCGTTTCTGCCCTTCGATTTCGTGAGGGTACTGCGGATACGAGCGCGGGCGCTTCTGCTTTCAATTGTGAGTGTGCCGATATCTCTGATCTACAACCGCTATTTGATTGTTCAGCGGTAGGCTGCGGTAGGTCGGTCATTTATCCCGGCAAGAAGAACTTCTCAGTGAGAACATCACCATATTCCAGTCAGCTGTCATTGCCTGTCAACTTCATGCCGGCTACGTTCGGCGTACCGAACTTGCTGTGGAGCATCAAGATCTCCGGTGGGTCAAGCGGCCGAACTTAGGACGCGCCATGTTGCGCCATGTCAACGCGATTCTGAGAGAGTAGAGTTCTTCATCAAATTCAATGATATCACCATTGGGCACAATTCGGGTTTCAGTTGCCCCGCTAGCACGGTGCGCTGTCTCCGCTGACAATTTTCCTCCCATCTCATCTTCATCTCCGCGCCTCCAGGCTGCATTTGACGCGGCAGAAGGTTGGGATCCACTGAGTACGCCTTTTTTCGCCTGTTGTCGAATCGAGATTGACACTTTCGTCTCAGGCGGTTTGGGTACCCCGGACTATCTGCGTTTGCTCGCGGCTGCTTTGGCCGCATGATGACTGTATGGAGAAGATTGACTGGGCTGCAGTAGAATACCATAGGCCGGTAGTCGAAGTTGAAGTTTGGTGAATTCTTTGGTTTCTTCTGAGGTGAATGCTGTTCCAAGGGCCGAGAATAAGGCCTGGGCAGAACCTTCATTCTTAATTTTTGCACTGCCATGTGGTCACGATTTCAGGTTACCGACACGAAAGAAGGAAAAGAGTGAGAGATTTCAAGACACGATTCGCGGGCAGCATTTGTAGAGTTGAAATGGACGAGTGCCAAGGGAAAGCGCAGTCGGGAAGTCATTGAGTTTGGATTTTAGTCGCTAAAGCGCCAGGATGAGCAGTGTACGAACACCAAACCAGGGGGAGCACTTCCAATGGAAAGAGACCGGTTGGACCGGTGCCGGTATGGAAAGTATCAGCAACAGAATAAATGCCCACTATCTAAGTAGTGGGTGTTATGGGCCTCTATCACCGATTCCTTAACTCTTGATTCCATCAATCAGATGTGTCCGTCGGCAAGTGAACGGCAACATCTCTATTTAGTTTCTACTGCCATAAATTTCTCACTCGTCCGGCATTGCGGCACTCAATTTGATTGCAACTCTTGTCATGGAACCCGACATCCTGGGACCGACGATTGATGGTTGCTACGATCGTGTTTCACAAATAGACAGCTTCTCTGTTTTTCCTCGTCCCTCTTCCGCTCTTCACTGCGGTCTCTTCATCCGTCTTCGATTCTGCTGTTTCTCAAGTTCCTCCTATGGTCCTACTACCCACGCGCCGCAGGCGCGCAAACGGGGCGAGGCCGAGCCGACCGCAGGTCGGGCGAGCGCCGAGCCAGAAATTTCCTTGTGGTTCTTTCATCCGAGTTCTATACTCTTGTCTCTAGTGATCAAGTCCCCGGCAGTCCCTTCTCTGTTACTCTCGACAGGACCTTCAACTATTGTCTCGCAGTGCAAGAAACCCTCGTGATCTGAACTGGAGGACATTTATCCGCGAGCTACGACTATCTACTGGGTGGATTGTTCTGCCTGGGTTGGCTGTATTCACCTATAATGGGTCCAGGTGCGTCTCCGTTCTCCCATATATTCCTGCAGAATTTAATTACTCTTGCAGGTCCCATATTGGACGGCTTATATATCCGCCCTCATCTCTACCTATGCCTCCGATTTAGTTGAAAACTGTACCCCTGTAGGCGAATACACTTGTGTGTGTTCGTCCCCCGGTCGCCTCTCGACTCCGGTCGGGAGCAGCTGAGAATACCCCGTTATAATGTTGAAAAATCTCCATGTTCCAACCTGCCCATCGTCGATTGCCTCGTACAAATTTATTGCGGCAGGATGGACATGATCCTCTGCGTCACAGTCTTCATCTTTGCTATACCCTCTTGGTTGTTTTGGCCTTGTTCTTCAACACATCATCTCTACGGCCCTTCGAGTGGTTCCTTCGCTGCTCCAGTCCTCCATTTTTCTTTTTCTTTTGGCTCCCACTCTCTGCTCCGGTCGCGCCGTATGCATACCATGTTTCGCAGCCCGCCGTGAGGTTTCAGCTCGACTTGTGCTCTTCGTCGCCTTTGTCCTTGTGTTCATCTCGATTCTCCCTCGCCCACACAACACGATTCTAATAATATGCCTCACTTGATGCATCCACGTTCTCACTGCTCTGTCCAAACATTTTTCCTTGCTCACCATACGTGCGCTTCAGGACTTCATTGCCCCGATGCACCTTTTTGCTGTCGACCGATCTGCCCCTACCTCCTTCTGCGACCACCTTTATCAGAAACCATCACCGACCGCTCTGCCACATCGCTGAACCCGACGATCGAAGATACTGTCGTTGTCAATTCCCATGCGGCAAACTCAAGGCACACTGCTGGCCAGGAATACGCTCGCGCCGAATTTTCCCCGTCTAAGGCACACAGCCTTTTCTGACGTCTCGACAAGCTTAAGATCCGAAGAACATTTGTCTCATCCATCATCGCCCATAGAAATCAAGGTTCGCCGCTGGCGCTCCTCCACGCATCCAACGCGTAGCCATTGGGAATGACTTCTGCCCTGCCAATGAAGATGGACTCATAGTCGGAGCTTAATTACTTTGCATCGTGGTGGGAAGATCGACTGGCTAATGAACCCAAGCTCCCGTTCACCCTCCCGACACCGCTAATCCACGGAGTCGCTTCGCCGAGTTCGTAGATGTCAATTTCCTTCCTGTAGTCGGTTCGTGTAAAAAACTTCAAGGTGAAAAATTGAAGCCTGTGTAGGCAATATGTCCCTAGTTATATTTGACAGACACTAAACGCCCGCGGGACAATGTTGCTGGAAGATTTCGGTGAGGCCCCGTTATTCCTCAGAACTGGGCCTTGACCTAAACGCGGCGAAAACACAAGGGCAAAAGTAAGGCTCGAACGAAGACAAACGATGACAGGATACAAAGAAACCGGCGGCGCGTGTGAGGCTGCCGACACCAATAACGTGTATGTTTTTCACTGACTTCTTACTGCAACCCCAGACTACTCCTGTTCAGTCCTCTTGTCCTAGGTTCCAAAGCATCTCATTGAATCCATTTAGCAGTACAGAGCTTCGTCTCTGCAGATGAGTAGAGCGGTTTACCTATTTCTTTCCAGCAGAACTCTGCAATTAAATTTTGTGGATCCTTACATCATATGTACAGCATCTTCTTTAATCTTTGGCGGCATGAACCATCGATCCGACGCGAAAATTCAAGTAGCAGAGCGGCCGAGGGTCCTTAAGCTTTTCGGTTCGTCGGTTTGGTTCCAGATTTCCAACATTAATATACTCAACGAACTTGAAGCAGAACCGTTGAACGTTAAGTAACAGTTGAACAATGAACTTGGGGCAACGGGGCCTGTAAAGACCGCAGTAGGGACCAGAAACAATATTTCCGTTGACTGATAAATGAGGGCGTTGGAGTGAAAAGCCTTTGAAGGGCTTGTGGCCGACGGTGCTCGGTTTGGAGGTTGTTTGGAGGTTGTTTGGAGGTTATTTGTTGATGTTGCACGTTGACATGTAACGCGTGACACTTCGCGTTTCTTCTTCACCCACCACCGTCCCGGCCTCCTTCGCGCGATCCTCCGCCACTTTTGCCGCCGCATCCCGAAAAATCCGTTCCATATACTCCCCGGCACGTGCTGCTGCATTCTGGGGACAATTCAAGCTTTCAAGCGGCCTCCACGCCCGAAATCCGAAATTGACCAACAACGGCGCGCTCAGAGCTTCCGAAGCCATATATCTAGCCCAAAACACTCTATAAGCAATGCAGATTATACATCCTCCTTACTCCATGACTTTTTTGTAGCCCTCGTACCCGAATTGACTCAAATTGCCGGGGCAAACCAATCGAGAGCCACCGAGAGCCTCTGCATGGTGACACATCACAAAACCATGTCTCACCGGGTCAAAACACGTTAACCGTGGTTGGGGCGACCTTGATCTTCCCTTTGCTCAACGGATTCTACACACCCATCACATTCCGTTGTCTAGGATAATGGGCTCGCGATCGAAGTTCGACAGCAACTTCACTCATGTTCTTGTTATTTTTACCTCGGCGCACTCCCATCTGAGCGTGCAGCGACGTAATTGTGCGATGTGTGTGCACTTGTCTTCCTCCATGCCCCTCAGCTAATTTATTCATTTCCTTCATCTGATATATTCTTACCTTGGCGCTACTAACACTGTCCTTGTAACTTACGTCTATAATGCTAGTCTACACCCTCAGGTATAATCCTCCGCGTTACATACCACGTCCCATCACTTATGTCCATCTTCGCACTGATCTCAATCGAGTCCCTGCTCCCATGTTTCGATGTGACCTTCTATGTTCCCTGCACACATGCTGACTTGCCCATTGTTAAAACCCCTGAGTGGTTTGAAACTCGAGGTTCGTTCATCCATTCTGCAGCTGGTCCTCTTATGAGCCGCACGCTGACTTCCTTCTAAGCTACGGCAAAGAGTTCATTGGGTGATGAGGTCGATTTGGGGCGTAGTATAGGCTGGTTGTACCTTTATAGTGCAATACGCATGAATTTTTACGGCCCGAACTAACTTGTGACCTGCGCTATTCAACCTGAGTGTATGAAAGCACTCATGATAACTGTGCCATACACTCCGGCTGTATAGTAAAATCTGCCAAATCACAATCGGCCTGAGTGTACGATATATTTGACGATGAATACCTGTAGTATAGAGCTGCAACCGTCCTGCATTCGCAAATTCCCCATCGCCGAGATGCAGTGAGATGTCGACACCAAGTAAGTAAACGCAAGTAACAGAAGGCGCGGCAAAATGCGAGCCGAAAGTCACTAGTAGTAACTCCAATTTTGCAACTAGTCAGTCCCCCGCTTCCTCTTTGTTTCTTTTTTTCGTTTTGATTGCACCGTCAATTATGCAGTCGATCACAGATAGTGGGCTTTGCCGCGGAAGCGGGCCCTACTAGTGTTTATAAAGTAGAAACCGTACCTGATATGAAAGGTTTTGAGTTGCCGATTTTGTTGCCGCAACGGATCATATTACCGGACACGGAGGGTATCGGCACTGTGCAACAAATGGATGCCGATATGAGCCGTTTCGGCAGTAAAATCGGCAGGTCAACAACTTATTATTTTAGGCTACTTTTCATTTCAACAACTCCCCCTCGTTCCGGCGCGGTAACCAGTTCATCACCGATGCCTGCGCAGTGGACTCCGACTGTCAACAGGGCTGCTGCGCATTCTCGAATGGGAAATGTGCAGGCCCCGCTGTCGCTCAGACCAACGGCTCTGGCGGATGCGGTCACGGTAACAGCTCTCCCAACTGCAACGTCGCCGCCCCTCTCAACCTCAGTGACTGCATCGCCGGTGGCGTGAATGAAGACCTCTCCCACCCGGGGGTCCAGACGGCAATCGGCCTTGTTGCGCAGCTCGGTGCGCAGGTCACCCAGATCTTCAAGGACTTTACGAAGGTGCGTACCCCTCCCACTCCATAGTTTGGCGAAGCAGGGATTACATCTCACGATTTGCGTCAGGAGGCGCGAAAGCGGAAACTTGAATTTGGAGGGCAAGGATATAAAGAAGAACCGAATCCACCTGCACTCGAATGCAATTAGTTTGAATACACTAGAAGGCTGTAGAAGCTCACCGCAACACAAGTTACGCAGGCGATTAAAACGGCAGGGCATACATAGTGCTCTAAACCAATTCGGGTGAGCCTTGCACTTGTGCTATACGTATCCTTACTCGCCTGGCCATGAATAGAGGACTCAAGCCCATCGCACCATAACCGCACTATTCTCCAGTTTCTCCTGCTGGGTCGTAGCGTTTTTGTTCTTTAGGACGCGAGTGGAGTACACAGCGCTGATAGTGTAGGGACGAGTGAGATTTGGACGGGAGCTGTGGTGAAAATTCGCAAAAGATCAGCTCAAAGACGGGGTAGGCAAGCAGGTAAAGAGATGGCTCGTCCATGCGAAGACCAATGGGAAAAAGAAGAAACGCGCACGTATTGATGAAATCCCTCAAGTCGGCGACCGTCTGCGTTAGGTTTATATGGCACACCATTCTGGCACTCGTGTCAGCTTCAGGAAACCCATGCGACAGAATGATAAATGGGTTGATTACAGCGGACGTACTTCTGACCATCCGGTAATCGGATCTGCACGCTGGTACTCGATCGCGCCTCGCCAACCTTGGAAGGTTGGTTGATGGTACTGCCGTTATGCGGCACAAGATTTTTAGACAATGCAGTGAACATAATAAAAACGAACGGACGCACGAGGGTACTGCCGGGCCAGCACTCAAAACAGGAGTGATTTTGGAGGCATTTGTGCTTCCGGGGCGTCTGGGAATTTAAAAGGTGGAATGAATACGATCGAAACGAATGGAAGCGACCGAACCCACAAGGATACTGCCGGGCCCGGGACAGCACTCGAAAGAGGAGTGATTCTAGAAATTGAAGAGCAGTCGGCCGCGATATCCAGTGAACGCGAAGGATTTACGCACGCAGGCGCCGTCGGCCCCACCTAACCGCATGCCCGCCCCCGAAAATGCGCGGCCGTAGTCGTCGTCGGTGCGGGACGTTACATGGACGTCGACAGGGTGGCCGACAGGAACTTTGAGAAGCGAGGGAGGTGCATGGCTGTCGTCGCAATTAATGAGCTGACTGAAAAGTTGGGAGATACACGCACCCCGCATGAATCGCCTCTAGCAGTTTCGCGTTAGCGGGGTCATCGTAGCGCATCAATGGACCGTCCTCCATCGTGAAACCGTCGCGCCAGAAGGTGAGATTACGGACGACAGGATCTTCTGTTCCAACGCATCAGTGGCGAACGAGGACCTGGGAATGCCGGGGTTGGCTTTCGGTAGCTTCAATGTGGCACATCTGGAGTGTAATATACGAGAGTTTCGCAGCCGCCGGAGACACGCAAAGGGGATGAAACGGAAAACATTTGGAAGTACGGAAAATGAGGGATTCAGAGAGAAATGGTTCCAGTGGAGTGAGTAGCAGAGGTATAGGATGTGATAGAGACAGAGAGTACTCGCCCTTCGCGCTAATTTCGCCGCTCATTGTTGTATGGAATTCGATGGTGGTGGTTGGTGGGAGAAGTCCCGGGAAGCTTCTGCCAAATACGCCAAATGTTGGCGACACTGCCCCCCCCCCCCCTAGTCTCTCTTGACAGACGCTCTATCAGTACTTAGCTCGTACCTTGCTTGATAGATAGCCCCCCCCCCTGTTCAAGTTTACTCCAGTGCGAACATCTGTGCCGTGATCTACTTGGAGAAAAAGCCTCCCTAAAGTTTGTGTTCGATGGATTACAAAAAAACGTTCAATATATAGGTCCTGAAAAAGTGGCCATGGATTCGCGATGTCGATTTATTTGGGGTATAGTATGGAGTACACATCCGTACCCGTGATAATATACAATGCGTCAATGGGTACCCGCGGGCGAATTAAATTGTGAATGGCTAGGCTGTGTCACAGGCCAGCAATCACGCATTACAACCAGTAAGATGGGTATAGCAGCTGATTAACGAAATCAGAACGCAGCGCTATATGAAAAGGCCCAATAGGACTCACGAAATCCCCCCGGCACACCGGCCTTCAGGCGAAGTATTCGAGATGCTGAGAATGCGCAGCGACGACGCGCTCAGGGTCGGGCAGATTGAGGGAAACGACACTGCTCCGTTTACGGCGGGGAAGGTTGCCGACGGTGGGCTCGAGAGCGCCTTTGGCGCGAATGTTAGGGAGAGCGGGGGCGAGGGAGAGCCACAGGGTGAAGCCGCATCGTTCTCGGAGGGAGCCACGGCGTGAAGACGCACTGGACATGGAGGAAACACTCGAGGTGGAAGTTGAGGCTACGATGCAGGCGGGGGAGGTGAATATAGCTGACATCTGCAAAGTGAGAATCGTTAGCCGGAGGGAGGTGGAAGTAAGGAATGGAAGACGGACGGACAATTGTTGTGAAGGTTTTGTGGTTTCCGTGGGTTGTTGTGTTGATTTGAAAATTTAAGTGCCGGCCATTTTATAGAAAAAGGGAGATAGGGGTTGAGACAAATTTTGCATCCGCGTATTCCGCACATTGGGCCGGGTCATGGTAAGACTCAGACGGGGTATTCCACACAGCCCATCCCGGTCGGATGCTTCGGGCACACCAGGGAGTCTCAGACATGCGGGGATGACGGGTAAGCAGGTTCTGACCGGACGTAGATTCGGCCGGGGACAACAGAAGCTTGGAAACAGAGTTTGAGGAGATGGAGAAAGAGCACAAAATCAGGAGCAGTTTGGTAAATAGCCCCAGCCGGTAATCCACACACGGTGATCAAGTTTCAAGTGGCATGGAGCAGGATCACAAGAGAGGCACTAAGATGCAACACCGGTCTCCAGTGCGCAGCGGGGATTGCAAACGAGTCGATAACAGAGGATCCAACAGGCGTAATCCACGTGCGTAGAAGCCTGCCAGAACCCGCGGCCGGTGTGGGAGGTGGTTAGGGGCGCCATCAGTGGCCGTGCCCGGCGAGAGATGCCGTCTTTTGGCTCCATATCATACGGATTCGTTGTTTGTAGTAGTTTCCCAAGCTGTTTGTTCTTGGCGCTCATCCACGCGAGAGAGTAGGGCTGCCACCCGCTGCCGTGACGGGCACGGCCGTCGTTTTACGGCCCGTTGACTCCTATTTTTGAGCTCCGACGGTACGGTACGGTCAACGGGACGGCCGTCGCGGCCGTGGCAACGGCCGTACCAGTCTGAAATTTCTTTTGGTGTTTTGTTTGAGGGTAATGTGGCTCAACATGATCTATTATAGTGCTGCAAAACCCACCGGGACACTTAGTAGCTATTTACACCTCCCCGGACCTGATAAATGCACCAAACAATTTTTGTGAGTCAAAATACCAGGTCTTCCCAAAGCGGAACAATAGTTCGGCAGTCTCGGCTGAGTGCAGCACATTCTCCGATAGGCTAAGCACTCCTGAAAGGGCTCGAAATGAGTTGTAAATGGAGAAAGTGAGCCAATAGACCACAAATAACAGTATTTTTAGCCAAATTATTGTGACCCACCCGTGTGCCGTCGACTTGCCGTTCCGGCCCGTCGTTCAACGGGCCGTTTTTGAGGGTGCGAGATTACCGACGGAACGGGCACGGCACCCGTTCGACGGGTGCCGTCGAACCGTCGCAACGGCAACGGGCGGCAGCCCTACGAGAGAGATCCTCCGTCACCGGCGATCACACGCACCGCCACTCGATCGCCGCCCACACCATAGTGGTCAAGAGGCGTCGAAGATTCTTATCGGACACACTATCAACAGCACGTGCTCGTTGGGCACCTTCCATATCGGGCCACTTTTCTGTGACATCACGTAGCGACTTTCAGCTTGAATTAATCCATAGGCACGGTAGGGTGACTACATAGCCCTCAAAACATTCACCTGTGTCCCTCCCCTCAAAAAGCGTTTTTTTTTGTGAGCTTCTTTGAATGCCAGGTAGCGAAAAACAACTATTTTCAACGGGCACGTAGGAATCCGAAAGTCGGGAGTCCCAAGAAATCCAGGATATAACGGAGCATGGAGTGCTGGATTTTTGGCTGATAGGATAGTGCAATTAGTTGCAGGTTCGTGTGCGACGAGAGATTATATCAAGTAGAACTGAATTGGTGATGTTCTGAGGTAAGTACTACACCTAGGCCCTCTGAAACATTATTCTTGAGGGATATGAGCGTCGAACGCAGGCCGGAAGAGCAGTAAAGGCAACGCAGACCACCATCAAATCTGGCCCGATATGGAAGGTGCCCAACGGGCACGTGCTGTTGATAGTGTGTCCGATAAGAATCTTCGACGCCTCTTGATAGTGGTGATTGGAGTGCGCTCGTTCCCACGCTCTCCGATTTTCATTCCGCCCACGCGATCGACGTCTATCGAGCTTGACTTCCGGACGACATCTTCGAGCTAGAGAGGCGCCCGCGAAACCTGAGATCTTGAGAAGAGCACAGAGAAGGTTGAGAGAGTCTGAAGAGCATACTACTGGAGCTGCGCCAGAGGAAGCCTGTTGCCTACGACGACACTGTGCGCCGCCGCCGCGTCAACACCTTGTCTGGCACTAGCGCCGCGGAAGCAGCACGGCAGTTAGATCTTAACCCGTCCCCCAGCGCCACTATTCCCTTGTCTAGTCCTTTCCGCGTTGTCTTGCCATCGTCTCCGACTTCTCCGTTGACGCGCTGGGATTTTTCCTTGCTCTCGAGAAGCCAGCTATCACCCCTGAGGCCACCAGGCCCGTCTCTCTCGAACGTTCTTGCCCCAGCCGCAGTTATTGTTCCGAAAAAAGCGCCGTTATCGAAATCTGTTCCCCTTCCCGTGATAAAACGACATACGGCTTCCAGAATGTCTATTCCAGCATGGACAGGCTCGAGCAAAGACAAGATTGACGGCGAGGAGTGGTTGCGCCTACTGAGGCTGCACTACAGGGAGGCGAGGACGCCGGAGGAGGAGATCATGGAGGACGTCGCCGACCGCTTCAAGTCGGGTTCGCCGGCGTAGAAATGGTTCCGGGGGCTCGACGAGGATACGGAGAGAAAGACGTGGGCCCAATTTCAGCGCGCGTTCCGTGCGCGATACCCGGTACCCGTCAAGGTCGAGACACCCCGACTCCAGCTTTTAGCTGAGATCTCGGGTATGCGAATCTCCCTCGCGGAGATTGCCAAGAAGACGGTAGAGGTGAAGGGGGTGGAGGTGCCGGTGAAACGGGCAAGCTGCGCTGACAGTGAATTGAGGCTAGCTAAGCTAAAGTATGGGCTAGCTTGAACACTAACACACCACACCTAAAACCTAACACACCACACCAATCCCCTTATGATTATAACACTAAGACTAGCGCGTCTTCCTAGTGAGTTCGGGTCCCGAGTCGTAGTATGCGACTGCTGGTTTGATTCCCTAGTGCACTAGCGATGATTTATGGCCTCAACTATCCCAACAAACACTTCAATCTCTGAGCTAGCTCAACCGTTTGACCGAAACAAGTCTTTCCAAGGGACTGGAATGAACGGGTTGGGGTAAAAAGGGTTTTTACTAAGCGGACGTAGATTGCTACGTCGTCCTAGGCGAGGTGATAAAGCGTCTTCTGAAAACTTCCAGTTACGGACTATGCTGCGCCAGCTATTCTCTCCTCTATGACGATCCCAGATCAACAGATATTTGGGTGCCGACTTAGAACCTTGAATCTAAGCTCTTTTCCTTAACACTTGGGCTTATACTGGACCTAGAGGGCTCACTCAAGTTTCGTTAATCGGCCAATGAATCGACCAAGGAGTTCTACCAAAGTGCTGTGCTGGTCGTAGTCCGTTTTACGGGAGGCGTTTCCTAGTCACCCAATGCGTAGCCCTTGCGAAGTCCACCACGAAGTCAACGACAACTCTCAAACTTTCTCTTTGTGCGCTCGGTCCCGATTTATACGTGGAGGTCGTTGCCGCTCACAAGCTCCCAACGCGAGTCTTTGCTTATTAGTTCACACAGTTACTCGTGGATCCAACAACACTGATTCGATTTCTATAGACTTTACAAACGAAGAAGATACTTTATCTCCGCTAGCTAGGCCTGAGCACACCCTTATCGTCGTAACGATGAGCGGGGCATGAACTGGTCTTCAGCGGTATTTACATGTCCTTTTTATACTAGTTGAGAGAAAGAGATGAGGTAAAGTGAAATGAGTAAAAACTGGTCCGTGCAGCTCCGCTACGGCGAGCTAGCCGGTGCTATCGTGCGCTAGGCTTGCCAGACAGTCAGCTAGCTGACCATCTTGGGGGCCTAGGCTGGGTATATTGCCAATTCCGTACAGCTTTTACAGCTCCCGGAACCTCTGTATTTGCAAAACGACTCGGAAAAACCATTCCCGCCATCGTCTGCTCACCAATCCTCTCCCAACCTCCGTCTCTGCACGGACTGAACATCTAGCCGTTCAGCCATCGTGCCATCTCTTCTGCAATACATCTCTTTTGAGTTTGTTTGGTGCAGCTAGCTGCCTTCAAACGCGTCGCGTCGATCACCTGATCTATCACTCGGCATATGCTCGTGCCGACAGTTTCTCCTAGCCGTCGCTATCGCCAGCTAGCCCGATAAACCCGAAGCTAGCGCCAAGTTATTTATGGAACATGGCCCCTAGCCCGTGCTATCCCGCTAGCTGCACACTAGGCTATTCGTATGTCTCTCCTCTTTACGCTAGCTGGTAACTCTCGTTATCCTGTGCTCTCTGGAAGTCGTCTATTGGCGCGCTAGCCCACACTATGAGGTACTAGACCATAGTAATCCTCCTTAATGCGTATACTCCCCTAGTGTAACGCTTGTTCACGCGCCTAGCACTAAGTTTGTACTACGGTCAGCAGCCGGAGCTCACTCTGACCCTCCTTTGTATCACCAAACAGAGTCCCAATAGGAATATTGCACCTATTAGAAAGCTAGCTTGTTACAACTCGAAGCCTAGTATGCCTTGCATTTAACTAGCGCTAAAAATCGCAAAATGCAGCTAGATGTCGGTACATTGTTGTTGCGCCGTTTCATCTCCTCTTTACTAAATCTCAACCGTCCCCGGTTGTGGTTCGTACGAGTGTACTCTCCAGTCTAGCAGTTGTTGAAATGATATCTTTCAAGCAACGTTCAAATTTTTTCTTGGTCTTTCTTGCATTCCCATGCATAGTGCCTTTTAGACGTGCCCAATTTTTCGACTTTTATCCAATTTTCACACATTCGAACTTAGCTTCCCTTACTAGGAAAGACCCACGCTAGCGCCCACAATGATGCCTTCTGCTTCCGAGAAGCCTGATTACTGCCTTTTTAGGAAGTGGATCAAATACATCATTGCTAGCCGCGTCTCTTATTTCCAGACATCTCCTATTACATTCCTAGCCCCTTTGCATGTCTTGGTTACGGCTGGCTAGCGTTTCTGAACCTTAATTTGGTCCCTAGAAGGCTAGTCCGCAGCCTAAACTCGTGACTTATGCACAGGCACCTGATTTCTGTGGGAAAGGAAGCAGCTATTTCCGGAAATATTATTTCTGGAGAATCTCCGCGGTTCCTCGAGGCTGCGCCTCAGGGCCGCTAGCGCGTGAGTCTCTCTCACGGCTGTGCTTCGCTCGGCTAGCGTCTCACTTATATGTGAGGCGCTAGCTGTGTACGCCCATTTTTCCCCTCTTCTCTCTCTCTTCCTACCACCACCATGAAACGCAAAGCGCCCAAGTCGTCGCCTGCGCCCTCTGGCACTGCTCTCTCTCTCTCCGCCGACTCTCCTTCTCTCGTCGACCGTTCGAGTCCCGCTGCGCCATGGTCGTTCCTCTCGTCGTACCAGGCCTTCATCGAAATTATCCAATTCTTCGCCAAGGAGAACATCAAGTACTCTGACTCCACGGTCGCCGTTCCTCTTGTCAACACCCTGCGTCCTCTGCTGGTAAGTCGCTCCGACCATTCTGGTCCTCTTTACTAACGCTAGCGACTTAGGCCGAGTTCTTCAAGCGCTTCCCCGAGGAATGGGCCCTCGACGTCGTCGCCTACCTTTCCGCCGTGTCCATCGCCTGTCGGCTCCTCCTGCGCAAGCACCTGAAATCGCGCATGGCCGATTTTCAGGACATGCTCTGG
>JARKIB010000622.1:0-52689 GCA_029378385.1 Mycena metata | reverse complement strand
CCCAATTTCTGCGGCATTGACAGAGTAATTGGTGGTGCGACTTACCCTGACTTACCGCTCCCGTTGGCATTTGGGTGCCAGTTAGGGGCCGCGGGGTCTATAGTATACGTTGATCTGAACGACTGTCTTCACGCAGATACTAGAGAGAGCCGGTATCGAGCCTAGCCGCGGGTTTCCTTTGACAGACTCTCTATAAGTAAAAATTGCACTCGTACCCTGCACGCACCGGCGCAAATTTTTCATGCCCTACGCTAACCGGGAATACTGGGAGACTAACCTCGTACAGTTTCTCTGTCATTTATCAACCAAAAAAACTGTAAACTGTAATCAAGGGTTTTGACAGTCTTTGGGACCAAAGTAAAGGTTATCGCGGCCCGTTACGTCCTTGACGCGTCGACGCGACGCGACGCGCGATGCAGCGATATGTCGGCCCGTTTGGCCGTTACATCGATCGATTGGACAAGATTCTGCTCTCTGAATGGACGTCGAGCAATTCCGCAAAGCGGGCTACGCGGCCATCGACCGCATCTGCGACTACTACACCACCCTCAACTCCAAGCCCGTCTCCTCGTCCGTCCAGCCCGGCTACCTCGCCCCCCTCCTCCCCACCCAGCCCCAGAAGCAAGGCGAAGACTTTTCCGACATTGCAGCAGACTATGACAAGTACATCATGCCCGGCCTCACCCACTGGCAGCACCCCTCGTTCTTCGCGTACTACCCCACCGCCCGCGTCGTTCGAGGGCATCCTGGGCGACCTCTACGCGACCGCGGCGCCGCATCCCGGGTTCAATGTGCGTGCGCCACCCTATCCTCGGTTCATTCAATTGAATACCCCTCCGCGCAGTGGTCCTGCAGCCCCGCCTCCACCGAGCTCGAAGCAATCGTCATGGACTGGGCTGCCAAGCTCCTCGGCCTCGCCCCCGCCTTCACACAACGCCGCCGGCACCGGCGGCGGCGCCCTCCAAACAACCGCCTCCGACTCGGCCCTCGTCGCCGCCGTCGCCGCCCGCGAACGTTTCGTCTCTGTCCACTCCGCACCCCTGAACTCTTTGGTAATTTATGTGACGACCGAAACGCACTCCCTCGGCCTCAAAGCTGCGCGTTGTCCTTGGCCTGCAAGTGCGCGCCCTCAAAGTGACCGCGGCGGGACCGCTATGCGCTGCGTGGGGAGACGTTGCGCACGGCCCTGGAGGAGGATTTGGCACTAGGCAGGAACCGTTTATCCTCAGTGCGTTAGAATTTATTATTGCGCCCCAGTCAAGTGGGGTAACTGACGCGTTTACAGTGGCGACGGTAGGCACCACCTCCTCCGGCGCGGTCGACAACCTGCCCGAGATCCAGGCAGTCCGTGCGTCCTCCTCTACATCACTTCCAGATCGCTCTGAGCATTTCAAAGTCGCCGACTACCCCGACATCTGGCTCCACGTCGACGCCGCCTGGGCAGGCATCGCGCTCTGCTGCCCCGAGACCCGCGACGAGCTCTACCTCGACACCATCAACACCGCCGTCGACTCGTTCTGCACCAATTTCCACAAGGTGCGTCGCCTTGTTTTCCCTCTCACTCCCCTGATTTTGCCGCTCGCAGTGGGGCCTAGTCAACTTTGACGCGTCCACCCTCTGGGTCCGCGACCGCCTCACCCCTCACCCGCGCCCTCGACATCACCCCGCCCTTCCTGCGCACCGAACACGGCGACTCTGGCGCCGTCATCGACTACCGCAACTGGTGCGCTGTCGTCTCCTTTCTCTTCTCATTTTTTTGTAAAGTGTTGCTTTTAGGCACCTTGCCCTCGGGCGCCGCTTCCGCTCCCTCAAGCTCTGGTTCGTCCTCCGCGGCTTCGGCGTCCAAGGCTTCCAAGCGCACGTCCGCGCCGGCATCAAGCTCAACACGACTTTCACCGCCCTCCTCGCGAAATCAGACGTCCTGGAGCTCGTCACGCCCCCATCGTTGGCGCTTACGGTCTTCCGCGCCGCGCCCAAATCCGGAGACGCGACGGGGGCACAGGCAGAAATGGAGAAAGAGAAAAGAGGCGCCCGAAAAACGAACTAACGCACCTCAACGCCCTCAACGCGTCCTTCTTCGCGCGCCTCGCGCGGCGGCCGGACCTCGCCATCACGCAGACGGTCCTCAACGGCGTCTTTTGCGTCCGGTTCGCGGTCGGCGCGGCGCGCACCACAGAGGCGCATGTTGCGCGCGGCGTTTTGAGGTCATTGAGGAGGAGGCGCGCGCGGCGGTCAAGGAGGATTTGGAGGGGCAAATTGCCGTTGTCTGAACGAAAGTACTTAGTCTCGACTTGTAGCATTGTTGATTTGTTGACAAGATGTACAAATTGAACACACAGTGGTGTGTGGATGGATGGATGTGGTACGAGGGTACGGTGGTAACGAAAGTGCAGGTGGGTGAGTACGTATGGTATTCTGTCTGGTGGTGGTTATACAACATGGGGTTGTGCGAGCGAACGGGAATAATGAGAACGAAAACGAGAAACGATAACAATGCCCAGACAAGACAAGAAAGCGTGCGTGCGGATGGATGGAAGGGAATAATAACGACAGTGTGTGGTTGGATATAATAAGATAGGGAAAATAAAAACGAAGGCATACACGGCGGAGGAAGCAAGGCGCCTTTGTACCCGCCCGCCCATCGCCAGAAAGGAGGGAGGTGGAATGATACACACAGCGTATACACGTCGGCGCCGGGGCCGACCGGGTTAAATATCGAAAGTCGGGCGCTCATACAGGCTTTCCCTTGAGCGTCTGCATCAGGGACTTGAGCCCCCCAAAGCGCTTCGTCTGCGCATCCTGCTTCGCCTGCGCCGGCGAGAACCCCATCCGCGTCAGCTTATTCGCGCTCGCGAGATGCCGCGCCGTCATATCGCGCTGCTGCTTGGGCGCCCCCGGCGCAGTTGATACGCGCGTGAGCGCCGGCCCGAGCTCAGTGTCAATCGACTCGACGCCGTCGAGCGAGCTGACGCGGCTCAGCCCGAGCTCGGGGTCCGGCGTGCGGGCGCGCCGGACGCGGTTGTTCGCGTGCACCACTTCCGCGGCGGTCGCGGCCGTCTGCGCGACGATGGGGACGGTGCTGGTGCCCGTCCCGGCGCGGAGGTCCGTCAGGGATGAGACGGCGGAGGTGGAGCGGGAGGAGTGGTGCGTCGGCGCAGCTGCGAGACGTCCGTCAGTTACAGTAGTACTTCAGAGTAAGATGAAAGCGAGGAACAAACGTACACTCCGTCGACGGACTATCTGTCCCACTACTCGTATGGGGTCTCTTGGGCTCCTTCAGCCGTCTCCGCGACACCGCAGGCGTAACATCAAGACTATTCTGCCGGTCGACCCCGTTATGCGTCGACCGCGGACCGAGAGTACTCCGCGCCGTCGACGAGGTCGTCCTCGCGGGCTTCGGTCTCGGCCTTGTATCGGTCGGCGTATCCTCCTGAGACTCCACAGGGCTCGTCGGGCTCGTCTCCTGTCGAAACCTCCGCTCCAGCTCGAGACTCTCCCCGTACGCCGCAAGCCGCGCACTCAACGGCATCCACCCACTCGTCTTGCTCTCCGGCGACACGACAGGCATCTCGAGAATATCCTGCAGCTCCTTCTGCACGAGCGCCTCCGCCTGCGCATGCGACGATATCAGACTTAGGTTGATGTCCAATGGGGGGTGCGCCCGGCGTTTAGCGGTCCCTGGTGGGCTAGGTCTCGGACTCGTGTTAGCACCCTCCTCGCCCTCGAGCGGTGCCTGTAGCGGTATCGGACTCCCCTGCGGTGATACCGCGAGCATCTCGGGCGCCTGCAACGGCGTCGTCACCGTAACGCTGCCCCCACTCCCGCTCGTCGTCCCGCTCGCGCTCATCTGCGGGTTCACCTGGCTCTCCGTCGTGCTCACGCTGCTCACAGAGTCCCCGCGACCGCGGTTGTCCGGCGTCGTAGTCGCTTGGGGCGGCGAGAGCGAGATGCTGGTGATCGGTGGTGAACGTGGCGACTTGCTGCTCCCATCAAAGGGAATAGGAGGTGGCTCGTTGATGCTGAAGGGGAAATCGGTCCGCAATGTGGGGTCCTCCACGGGCGACAGGGATGAATGCGACGACGAGGAGGAGAGCGCGCGCGGTCGCGTGGTCGGGTGCGAGATCGGTATTGGGATGGGCGAACGCGCGACCTTGGCGAGACGCGAGTTCGCCAGAGGCCGACCATACGAGTACTCGTCCTCATCGTCCTCCTCCATGAACGTCCGCTCCAGCGCCTCGAGATCAAAGTCCGAGACGGCAGCGGGGGCAGAGTCGGGCTGCTCACGCTCATTGCTAACATCATTCCTTAACCGGGAAAGTGACCCCGCACTCGTGCTCCCGCGCAGCCCCAACGACGACCCACTCCTCCCCGGACTATCCTCGCCCCGTCGGCTACTCGTCCCGGACGCAGGATCGAACCTCAGAGCTCTAACAGCCCCAGCCTGGGCTGGTCCATTCGAAACGCTCCGATTATGCGCCCGCAGAATCCCCGGCCGCGACTTGCCTGCAGCGCCCTCGCCAGTAACGACAAAATCGTCGTCAAACACCGAGCCGCTTCGATTCCCCGAACTGCTTCCCCTTGACCCGGACCGGTCGCGCACATGCCCCGGGCGGAACACGTTGAGTCTCGAGAAGCTGTTTATGGAGCTAGGGCTGCCGCCCTCGGGGATCGCGCCGCCCATGAACATCGCGGGCTCGAACGACGTGCTCGCGCCGGAGCCAGATCGGTCGCGCTGTTGATGTTGCGCGAGGGCGTTGTGCAGGTCGACGGCGAGTGGTATGGGAGGGCGCGTGGGGGACTTCATCCCGGGAAGTTGCTGTGATTGCGCCGAAGGGGACATGTTCGGCTGCGCGCGGCGCATAAAGGGTGGGCTCGTTTCCGCCAGGTTGACGGAAGAGTCGCCGGACAAGGCGACACTCGAGGAGGAGCCGGATGCCGGAGGGAGAACGGACGTGGAGGAGGTACTTGGTTGCGTACGCTCTAGTGTGGGGCTCCCTTCCGTACCCTTCTTGAACATGTTCAACAAGGAGTACTTGCTCCCCAGCTTCCTGTTGGCTCCACCGCGACCCTGCGTCGACGATTCTGCCTCACCACCCTGGTCGCTGGTACCCTGGTCTGCGCCGGTACCCTGCTCTGCGCCTGTACCCGCGGAGCGGGGTCTCCGGGGATTCGCTCGAGTTGCGAGTGATGTCTTCCGGTCGACACGCGGCGGGACAGGGTACGTGATTTGGGGCAGAGAGGGGCGACGTGACCCGGGATCTATGGGACTAGGGCTGGGAGAGTAAAAGGTATATTCCCCAAACGGCTTCATGCCGGGTGAAGGTGGCGGCGTTGACGTATTCGGCTGGAGGTTGCTGGTGGACGCGGAGGGTAATGGTGGCTTGAGGGCCTCGGATGAGCCTTTCAGCATGCTGAGGGCGGTGTCCACGGACCGCTTCATGTGTATACGCCGCCGCGTGGAGGACTCGGCCCCGACAGAGCCATCACGATCACGATTGCGATTCGACGGAGCGCCGGCGAGCGGGTCCTCGGGCTCTGGCGGCGCCTGGCGCTCGCGGAGGTCGCGGTCCTTGTTGAGAATCCAGGTCTTGAGGACATCGGCGCACTCGTCCCAGCCGTTCTGGCGGGCCAGCATCTCGGGGGTGACGCCGTGCTTGTCTGCGCGATTTGCATGGGCGCCGCGGAGGAGGAGAGTGGTGACGATATTTGTGTTGCCATTTGCGGCGGCGAAGTGGAGGGGAGTGCTCCCGCTTGTGCCGACGATGGGGGCGGAGGTATCTCGGTTCTTGTCATTCGAGTATCGTCGGGGCAGTCTGCGAAGACAAATTAATGAACGGAGGCAAATGCAGAGGGGCTGACGGACCGTGGCGCATTGACGTCGGCTCCGCGTTCGATGAGCAGTTTTACGACGCGCTCGTTGCCCCCGGCGGCAGCGGCGTGCAGTGGCAGCACACCGTCTGGAAAGGTCAGGACACGGCGCGGCGCAGCAATGGGCAGAAATACACACCAAGGACGGAGTTTATGGGCTGGCCATGGGCGAGGGCGTATTCGACGAGCCCGACGTTGCCCGTTGCGGCGGCGGAATGCAAACCAAGGCTCGGGACTGGAAAAAAGAATTTACATTAGCCTGACTTTGCCTTGTAGTATACGAGGAAGACTTGCACTCGGACACGACGTTGTATCGGGCTTCTGCCTTGTTCTCGGCCTTGGTCCACAACGGGACTGGCATGGTGGTTGTGGGTTATTGCAGTCAGGCTGTGTGTCGGTCACCGCAAGGCCAGTTGGGGGACAGAGTAGAGGACAAAAGGACTAGGCGCTGGCGGCGCATGCATCCGGGTTTGCGTCTGTCACGGTTTCCCGGGTCACTCTTGCCGAGCAAGTCTCTTCTCCCGCCATCCACCGTCTATCGCGGACTATCCACCAAAAACAACCCATTCAGAGATCCCAACTGCCCTTCATCTCGCGGATCCAGTCCATCCACTGCTTCGCACACTGGCCCAGCCTTGCGTTCCAGCATAGCTTCAACCCTGATTCTCGTCACCTGCCCATATGCTGCAGAAAACCGCTTGCACTCTCCATTTCTAGAACACGGTCATCTTGAGCCACCGCGATTCGTCTCCCTATGTCCCTCGAGGCGCGCCTCATCGCAACTGCTGACAATCATGTCCCGAGATCGCCGTCCCAAACTTGGAACCGCAACGCACATCCTCGACTTCGATCATCGTCACCCCGTTATCATCCCAATCGCAAATCCGGTGTCCTACTGGCATCCTGAAAAATATCCGGCGCTCAACGATCTTCGGCGCCACACTCAACGATACTCTTCTGCGCCACCTGGACGGAGAAGTGGCAATTCTATTTTGTACAGACAACACAATTTTACTACAGTTCCTACAATAAAATAATAATCTGAAAAAAACCAAGCCTACGCCCTCGGCGACTCGTACATTAAACCCACTTTTGAATCTTCATAAGACATGAGCATCGGCAGCTGCAGATCCATGTTGTACCGCGGCACGTCCTTCGCGTCCGCCTGCGAGGTGTAATCCGTAGACATCCCAAAGTTGTTGTCGGCAGAGTACCATTCGTACATTGGCGTCGTAGCCGCGGCGTTGGTCATGAACGGTGTCGACGAATTGTACGAGTTGAAAGTCGTCGTCGGCGTCGTCTGGAGTACATTCTCCGCACTCGTCCGCCCCCCAAGCTCTTGCACCAGCGCCGCCAGTGCCTCGCTCCCCATCCGCGCGATCGTCCCCGTAGCCGGCTCCTCGTCCGCCACCTGCCCAAGCACCATCATCGCCTGTTGTATCAGCATATCCGGTTCCCCAGGACGCCCCTGCCAACTATGCTGCGGTATCAACGACGCCAGCGTCACCGCCGCCTCAAACAGCGAAAAGCACCCGACGAAGCACCAGTTGCTTGCCGTCAGCACACTCTCGTGCCCCGCGTGCTCGCTCCGGGCCCGCATCGCGTTCGTATGCGCATCACACTGCAGTCGAATGAGGTCCGACGCGAGCGAGATGCACAGACTGCGGCTCCGCTTACGCGAGAGTGGGTGCCCCCACACGCCGAGGAACATCGGGTCCTCCTGGCTCGTGATGTACGCAATGTGCAGCTTGGCGCGGCAGAGGAGGTACCACGTCGAGAGGGTGTACCGCTGGCGTGTCAGCGCGACAAGGTCGGCGGTGTCCAAATCATCCGGGGGTATGTTTTGGTGGTATTCCGAGCGAAGGTCAGACCGAAACTCTGGCGGCAGCTGGCTCTCCCACTGCTCAAACCTCCGGTCCATTTCGTGAACAGCCGCAGACGTCGGGGATCCAATACCGAAGCACTGTAGAAGAGAAGAGTTGGGTTAGTACACGGTACATGTCGAGACGATCATTCACAGGAAAAGGGGCTTCTTCACCTTTTCCACGGTCTCGCCGGCCAGATGAAGTAACTGGATAAAGTGTCTTTGATAGACATTGAAAAAATTCCGTGTCCCATCGGCGTTAATGGGGGCGGGGACTACCACATCGGCCGCATCGTTCCGGATAACCGTTGGCCGCCCAAGTACTAGTCCATACATCCTGTCGACCAGCGGCGTCAGTAACGAAAGTACCACATGAGCGTTCCTGTGATCCACTTGCCTCTCCCAGATGAACAGCCCCCACCACGCCCGCCGCCGCAGGAGCTTCTCGTCGTCGCCCATTATATCCTCCGCGGAGGACATCGACGTCTTCTGCCAAGCGCGCCAGCTGGGATCGCGGTGCATCCCCACGGCCTCCGCGCACAGGATGGCGTGCCCAACAAGCTTCCACGCCTCGCTAACACGGCCGCGCTCGGCGAGGTGGTCGCACAGCAGGGGCACCGCCAGACACGCAAGGACTGAGCCCTGCGCGGCCGAGGTGCGCGTCGACGACGGGCGCACGAGGTACGCGCTTTCCGCGATGCGGCGCGCGGTCATCGCGTACGAGAAGAACTGCTCCGCACTAATGTCGTTGTCGGTGCCTGTGGATTCCAAGGCACTCCGAGGCGCGAGGGCGAGAACGGCATACAACAATGATAACCAGTTGGGATTGATTTGGACTTGAGGTGCTGTGTAGCGCATGGCATTCCACATGTCGGTGCAGGTGGCGTGAAACCATTGCTCGGGGATCCCGAAGCGCCAATTGGCGTCCTTGAAGAAGGCCCGGCAGAGTGCGTCCACGGTCGAACTCGCAGGTAGGGATTGGATGAGACGTAGAACAGAGGGACATGGGTGGTCGTTGGCGGGAATAGATTGGAACAGCAGGTTTGGTTCGGTCGAAGTAGCGTGCGGAAGGCGCGGGGCAGTCTTGGAGCTGATCTGTATAGCCGTCAGAATGCAAGCTAAAATCGAAAGAAAGTACTGACTGAATATAAAGCAGAGAGGGAGCTTCCTCTCCCAACAAATTCTCCGTGGTGCCCAATCGATTGCTGTGTGAGGGAGGATACAGTCTGGTAGATGTTGTCCGGTAACGGCGGCGCCGCGAGTCGGTCGTTCTCATCCTCCTGAGAATACGGTTCAGGCGACGAGTAGGGTGAGTTCGCGCTCGATGGAGACTGAAGCGACACGACGGAATTATGGGGCGAATAATCATTCGGAAGTGAAAGCCCGCGACTCGAAGAATGTGGGCTGGACACTGTAAGACCGTCGTGAAGTTTGTCGGACTGGGACCGGTTCCGAAGTCTCTCGGCTACGACAGTTTGCTCCAAGCTCGCGATACGCGCCGAAAGTTGTTGGATACTCTCACTGCTGCCCGCCGATGTTGGAACCACGGGAGGTCGCGCTGGAGTGGGACGCGCCACAGGGACATTCTCCCAACGGCAGAGATGAGAAACACCGCGCGAGACACATAAGCCGCAGGGATAGACCCTGTCACACCGCTGCAAGTTGCTGTTGAGCAAGCCGCTGAAGACCAAAAGGAGTTGAACGATATACCTGTCGGCGCTTGGTACATTCAACACAGCTGAGACGGAGCCGTCTACGAGTTTTCTTCTCCTTTTTCCCGGCGTCAGGGGGAGCTGAAGGCATTATGAGTGAGGGAGAGGCTAGCCGAAACTCACGTTTGAAGGTGCTCTTTTATGGTGCGCTTAGGTACATGGACCATATTGGAAGCTAATGTGTTCCTATCCTGGTCCAGGGCTGTAAGTCACTGCACGGTGGCAACGGATGGCATAACGTACAGAGCCTGTGCGGTGATCCTCGAAGACACCGTAAAGGTCAGTCCGTATAACGGCAGAGATAGAGAAGTCTGCCATACCACCCCTGATATGGTCACAGCATCTTCAAGGCATCTATCACGGGTGGTTCGCCTTTTACACCCGAGATCTCCCAGAATCGTCATTCTTCGACGCTCCAGGATCGTCCCGTCGGCATCCAAAGAAATGAGCTGACATTTGGACAAAGTCGACGGGCTGGTGAATTTGGTGCGCAAGTCCTCTTCGGTCAATAATACGTTTCACTTTGATAGGCGGCGGAAAATCGAGATACGGCAGTCCATCCTGATGCCGCCGATGAACGTTCAACTGTTGGGAGATTGATTCTGTCTTGTTTGATTCAACTCGGAATGGCGCTGCGATTGATGATGTTTTGACTGGCCTCGGGCAAGACTCCTGAATATGGCCCGGACGAGGTAGGTCAATTGAACAAGCTGAAAGGTGCCAGCCACAGGGGTACGCCGCCTGGGAACAACCTTGGGTTTTCCCGGGCCATCAGGAGCCTGCTTGACAGAGGCTTTCCCAGCAGTACGACACGGAGCACACATGATGCGGTGCGTCGTTTCAAGAATACTTCAAGCCTCGTAGAGTTATTGGGTCACCGCTAATGCTCGACCGCTGAGAGCCGGGCCGCAGTGGATATTTTCATGTTCTCCGGCCGCACGGCCGCGCACAGTCGACAAGCAGGTGAATCGGCATGGTGAATTATTGCTTCGTATGCCGTTTGCGAAGGAGAAGCCAGGTCAATATTTTGTTTCAGAAGACAAGGAGATATTGGACCCGCAAAGTGAAGGCGCAACCAAGACATTCGGTAAGGGCTGATAGATTGCCTAAGAACGACTTTGAGGTTTTTTTGCTCCGAGTCGACGTCGGCAAAGTAATTTAGGGTCCAAAGGCGGCAGGTTACGAGATGAGACGGAGTTCAAGAGCAGAGTAAGACCACGCAGTGGCGCATCAAGTCGACGCTCTTTGTTCATGGCGGTCCACAACTTACTGAGGTTCGCTCGGGACCGCCCGCATCACGGCATCACATTCAGTTCCGCCCGATCAACGCCGAACTCGGCGCTCTTTTCGTTTCTTCCAACTCCCTCTGATTTATTGCTCCATAGAATGGCGCCCAAGGCCGATGCCAAAGCAAAGTCGGATGTTAAAGTGCTCAAAGGCCAAGACGCAGAAGACCTCGTCCTTGACTACGTCAAAAGGGTTCGACGCGTCCATGTATTTTAATTCCCTACCGCAACCGAAAATGTCTCCACAGATGAATCGGCCATACGGGGTAGGCTTAAGACCAGGCTCTATATTATAACCTGCGTGGAACCTAAAGATAGCCAAGGCAGTTGACGTCTCGGCGAATTTGAAGGGCGCAGTCCCAAAGACCGCGGTGCAAAAGATTTTGTTAGCCTTGGCAGAAAAGGGGGAGCTGGTCCAAAAGACTTATGGTAATGCTCCTTCCGTCGAATGAAACTCAACGCAATGTGTATCTATCCATTTTGGAACAGGCAAAACAAGTTTCTTCGTGGCAAATCAAGGCAAGATTGAGGCCATGTCGGCAGAGCGTCTCGCGGCTCTTGACGAGGAGTACAAGACCATCGAGGACGAAAACAAGCTTGTTGGAGCTGAAGTCAAGACTTTGGGTTCCGGTTTAGTCTCGGTCTCATAGAATCAACCGTGCGAAGACTTACTAGCCGACATTAGAACTAGCCAAATTGAAAACTACCCCCACCGACGCAGAGCTGGATGTTCAAATATCAGAGTTGACCGAAGCGGTTCGTTCGCGCGTCCTGCCGTTCTACAGCTAATTGGACCTTGTATTCGGATGCGCCCGCATATAGATAAAGAAAGCTGATGCGCAACTTCAACCCCTTCGATCTGGAGCTCCTCTTATCTCAGCAGAAGACCTAGAAAAGGTAGACGCTGATTGGTTGAAATGGCGTGCCGAATGGGTTCGCCGGAAAAAAATATTCAACGAGTACGACCTGTCTCATCTTTACTCTGAAACCTATCCCGCGGTAGAGCTGCAAAAATACGGACTGACTCTTTCCCCAGCTTCTGGCAAATCGCAACGGATTCTCTGACTACACAAGACGCGCTGACTCTTGCTGAAGACCTGGGAATCGAGCAGGATACCAGCGAACATTCTGCTATTGAACTTGGACCGCTTGGAACTGCGCAGAAAAGTTTGAAACGGAAACGCTGAGACTACTTGGATATCTGTCGCATTGCTCTCCTGCTTTGATGTATTGTGTATGTTTTTTTGTTGTACTGATATTCTGCCGGCGTTCAATTCAAACGGCGTTCCGTCCCAATGTGGAAGCTTCAAGTTGGTCGCCAGGAACGACTCTCCTGATGGAGAAACGTCTTCGGGGATCTTTTGTATATCCCTCGTTCTCCGGGGACCTTTTGTATGTCCCTCGACGGCTCGGCAACTCCCAGGAAGACCCACCTCGAGGGAGTCGCCGTGGAGAGTGTCTGGGTCAGCTTGAAATGCCGATGGGGCGGACAACCACGGTCGAACTTACTCTAGCAACCACTCACGGTCCGGCTTGTCTAGGAACTCGGGAGCAAACTGCTCAGACCACACCAACGAGTTAAAGGCAGATGAGTCCGCTTCCATCGGCCGCCGTGTCGGGATGCAACCTCGCTCAAGGAAGTACAAGTTCAAAAGAAGTCGGCATCCTGAATTGGTTCCCGCCAAGAATACAAAATGAGCGACGACATATGCTAAAGATACCTTCCATACAACCCGAGAAGGATCATCCAATGTGGCGCCGACGTTTTACGAAAGAGCTACGGTTATATTTGGAACTACAGTTATAGAGATATGAGCAATTCTCAAGACCAATGCAACGAAAATTCGAAGGGTACTGGGCTGGTCACAAAATGTCCAACGAATGCAGAAAATGCGAACCAAGAAGGGTTTGTTAATTAATCAAAGGGGAGGAGTTATTCGCGAATCGAAGTCGCCATCTTCCCTCACCGGGCCAAATCGCATTTCGCGCCAGTCCAAGTCAACGATTTCTTCGTCAGTCAATTTTTCCAGCTTCACCAGCTCCCGCCTGATGTACTGGACGACGTCGAACATTAATTCCGGGTAGGCCAAATATTTATCCACTTCTGCGGGAGGAAAATCGTGAACCCCCGACGAATCGTCGGTTACGGCCTCCTTATCGAAGTCGATTTTTGAGGGATTAACCACGGTGCCCCCGAGAAGGTTGACGGTGCGCCTGAAGGCGGGCGCAGACGGATCGTCGGGAAACGCGATACCAGAAGCACCGCGAGCCCCGAGAAGGTTACGCCAGACCGCTCCCGCCATCTCCATGTCGCCGTTAACAAGCCCGAGGTCGAGCGCGAGACACAAGCCGGTCCACTGCTCCTTGAAAATCTTCATCTGCTGCGATACAATTCGCTCTGGAGTGTGCGCCAGCCGCTCCTTTGTATCTGTGGTTTTGGGAGCATTCGGATTGACGTAGAAGTTGGAGGTGAATATGTATGGTTTGTAGTCGTGGCTGGGCTGCATGATAGCGCGGATGCGGTCCTCCACGTCTTGGAAAAAATGATCCACGATGCAATCTTCATACCGTCTCCCGTAGTCGCTCGGCAGGGCACGGAAGCGAACGGTGCACATCCAGATGTGCAGGGCAATCACTGTAAACCAAGATTGGAATGTCGGTGGGAGCGCGCACTCTACTCCAGGTGTGAGAAGGTAGCAACACGCGTTGGCAGCAAACATTAATCACCGTCCCTCCAAAACGCCATCTCTTCGTCTGCTTTGATACAGCATAACCGCTCATACAGAACAAACGTTCTGGTCTGTGCCATTGCCTTGGGAGCCCTCATCCCAAAGGCATCTGTTACTCTAAAGAACCATTTCTCGACTGCGGGGGATTCTAGTATTTTGCGGGTCAGCCAATTCGGTGGCCGCTCTGGGATGAGATGGTCGACATTTTTGGGGTCCTTGTCGTTAGATATGAGTCGTGTGGTACACAGCGGTCGTGGAATCCGCCGCAAACGAGCCGCGCGGGCGAAGGACGTTCTTGCCAACATCGAGTTTTTTTCACGCGATCACACGTCCGGAACGTCGGCCCGAGATTGAACTTGACCTCAACCAAATGTACACTGCACTGCGCAACGAAACTTGACGGCGCCAACTCCTCTCCGTCCGCCTGTCTTTGTGGCTGGTCCATTGACATTCAAAATCCATGCTTTCACTCGACATCTTCGAACGGTTACTGCCTGGCCTCTGCCTCCCCCAATTAGCCGAGACGAGTGTCCGATCTTCAGGATTCCAAGCTCCGTCGGTACACCAGACTCAAGGCAGCAGTACACAAGACTCGTCCATGCATTTGCAACGCGTGTTTTATCGTTCAAAACCTGGCCGCGGTCAGAACACAAAGGGGGCTAAACGTAACCAATTCTGCAACTGGAAGGATACGGATACGCTCCATTCCGTCGGAACTCTACCGCCCAGCTGGACTTGCGGCCGAGGATATGCCAGGAAGTTTGTCCCACCGCAAAATGAACCCTGAAATCTTCAGGAATCAAATCGCCAAAGTATAACTTCGTTTTCACCAGTCACAGTAATTGCCGAGTCCCCGGACTACCTTGAGAAGACTTGTGGGGAACGTATGCGAATCTCGTACCGGAGATTTTCAGGGAGCGGTAAATGTCAAAATGATCTACACTGAGTAGCGCTCCCGCGCCGACGGAACCGAGGCTATGTATGTACGACAAGGTGCTGCGCACCAACCTCAATTCAGGCGGCCGCAAGTTCTCGCCGTTTCTCAGGCTGTGGCCTGGAGGACGGGGGATATGATTCTCTTGAGCTTGGCCGTCGCTCTTACCCCTGTTCGAAGTGCAGTTCCACATTGTGCTGGCAAGAGGAATGGCATGTCTGGCCCAAGGCTGGCTGGACCAGAATAGTCAGAGACCAGTCCGGATGGGAACAAGAACCGACGCACAAGGCGTTCTGAGACCGATAAGTATTCTATTTTTGCGGCGGTCCTGTGCAAGATCGACAGTAAATTGTAAAATAAAAATTGCTAGAGACCCCAAAAAGTGTAGGCCTGGCGGCGGACATGTAGTGTGGCTGTAGGCATGTGCAGGTGAAAAAAAGAAAAGAAAAAAAGACGGTTAAATGGCGAGTTTGACGTCATGAGCTGAGTGCAAGGCTGTGACACACTCAGCCTTTTCAACCTCGATAAACATCGCACCTTGCTCTTTCCTTTCCTTCTACTACTCTACATTTCTCCCGGTCACCGCAGTTGGTTCTCCACGCTAAGGGACACTCTTAATTCTTATGGCTTCCCCAAATCCTGTGCGTTGCCCGACGTGACATCTTCCTACAAGTCCTTCCTCATCCTCGACGCCCAGATCCGAAGAAAACTTGTCATTGTGGGAGATGGCACGAAACCCTCGCTCTTGGCCTCCCAGACTGCTTACACCCGTCGACAATATAGGTGCCTGTGGAAAGACATCATTACTCTGCTCTTTCGCCCTCGGCGAATTCCCCCGGGACTATGTACGCTGTCTGCATCCTGTCCTGGCCACTTCTCATCCCCCCATTCTAGCAACCGAGTAAGCTGAGATGAAACTGAACCGCAGCAGGCGCGGCTCACCTGTGGCGCAGCTGTGTTCGACAATTATGTCGCTGAAATCAGACTTGACGACAAGCCGGTCCAGCTAGCCCTATGGGATACCGCGTGCGCGCCATTTCCTCCCTGCCTTTGCCTCTCGAACTGACTTGTATGTCCCAGTGGTCAGGAAGAATATGAGGTTTGCAACTTCATTTCGGTGTCGCCGCAAAACTTGTGACCGACGCGTCTTTTCAGCGCCTACGACCCATGTCCTATTCTAAATCCCATGTTATCCTTATCGCATTTGCTATCGACACCCCCGATTCTTTGGAAAACGTAACCACCAAGGTAGCCGTTCAACTCTGCCCTTGCGCCGACACACGTTGACGCAATACTCCTTCCAGTGGATAGAGGAGGTTCGCTCTATCTGTGGGTCCACCATTCCTGTCATCCTGGTTGGCTGCAAAGCCGACCTTCGGCCGAACACACCGCATCCCAACACTCCGGACAATCCTTGTCCTTGGGTTACTCGCGAACAGGGTGAACGAATCGCGCAAGTCATTGGCGCCCGTGCGTACAAAGAATGTTCAGCGCTCAAAATAGAAGGCGTGGACGAAGTCTTCGAGACCGCCACGCGCGCCAGCATGCTCATGAGAGACGGGGTGCAGGGCGGCGACTCAAAGCACCACAGGAGAAAGAGCAGCGGGAAGTCTGTCCCTGCAGAAAAGGAGGAGACCGGCGGCTGCTGCGTCGTGTGTTAGGTCAGTCGGGAGAGAACACCGTTTACTCCTGATACATTGCTTCCAACCTTCCATTTGTCTCCTGTACCAGATCTCATGCCTCGAATTTCGACCCGCGCACGGACATCAGAGTTGAACTTCATACCTGTACTTTCTCCACCCCCCCATTGGTTCGATCCTACATATCACCCATCTTTTCTATCTTCATAGACGATTGCCTCTGCGACCACTAATACACTGAGGCGAACCTGGTTTATGCGAGAAGTGTGATTATTATATCTAACTAAAGTTACATGGTCCAACAAACCTCGATTTCTGCTACGTCTTGAGCTCCCAGCTTACCCCACATCCGCAACCGCTGCCTTTCGCGTGCGGATTTTCCAGGATTCGAAAGCTGCTTCCAATAAGCTCCGTTGCAAAGTCAATGGTGGACCCGTTGAGAAGCGAAAGGGAGACGGCATCGACGAGGATGTTGGAAGGCTTGACGGTCGGATGGCTAAAGTGGCTGGGGACGAATAAATCGCGTCTAGGTTCTGGAGGACGGCGCGCTTACTAATCATCCAGAGCGCGATTTTTCGCGAGCTCCATCTTGTACTGATAGCCATGACACCCGCCCGACTCGACCGCTATTCGTAGCGCGGCGGCTGGGTCGGCCTCCCGCGTCGATATTGTACGAAGTTGCTGGTAAGAGGTCGAAACGTGCGCAACGGTGCCTGAGCGGGACGCGTACCTCGGCGGCTCTGTCGGTTATTACAATCTGGGCTTCCTGTGGAGGAAGGAGCTCGACGTCGATTTCTTCTTGTTCTATGTATTCCGGAGAGGGCGAGAAGAGAAGAACGGTGGGCTGCGCGGGTGGGGGCGTGGCCAACGCTGCTCTCCGGGGCAACGAGGTCGTTAGCTGGCGCGTCGGTGGCGCGACTGCAAGGGCGCGCAAAGGCCCAAGGGTCGGACGCGTGTGGCGAAGGGACGAGAGAAACATGGGGGGGAGCAAGTGGAAAGCGGCGGCCCGGTCGGCACCGGTTGTTTGGAACAGACGGGACCAAACAACCCAACTCGTCTTCTTTGGTTCATCCATGTCAAAGGTCTCGTTCACAATCCGCAGACCAACGCCCGTGTCCAGGGATGCGTCTTCGGGCCCAGAATCGGACTCTCCTGCCTTCAGGGTCCCCGCGTTGCCCCGTCATCTTGCCCAGGACTCGGCACCCGGCAGTCCTCTGAGTCGTAGTCGCAACTCTTCTCCTCCCGCCAGATACCACGAGCAAGACTCGAGCGACGAGGACGATGAACAGCAGGATGAGCTAGTCACAGGCTTCGACGCAATGGGTGCTCAGCGGTGTGTTTCCTTTTCTTTCTCTGCTCCACAGCCATCTCAACTCACGTCAGTACTTTTTCACAACTTGTCTCATTCTAGTCTGCACAAGAGCAAGAAAGTTCCCCAGGGTCCTCTCGTCATACCCGCTCTCAAAAACCGTGACTGGCGAGAGCTAGCGCGCAAACGGCGCAGTGCGTCGCAGTTCGTTCCCGAATCGGCCAAAGCAGCTACCGGAAAGGACGGGAGCGTTGGCGGCCTCGGAGTCAAGGACACGATCAATTCCGGTCCTGTCCTCTCTGGTCTGCAGGTCCGAGCCAAAGTCAGGAAGGAGGAAGACGATGGCGAAGCGGTTGAGGAGCGACAGACCGAGATGGTCATCGACGTGGGAGAGGAGGAGGAGACGGAGGATCAACGCGCTCTGCGCGCCATCCTCGCCGGCGCCGACGGCATGGAAAACACCGAATCTACCATCGATATTATCCCGACCCCGATGTCCGAAGGGGATGCATTCAAACAGGACGTCGAGGAGCTGCCTGACGTGGCGACATTGGACGACTACAACCGCGTCCCCGTCGCGCAGTTTGGTCTGGCTCTCCTGCGCGGTATGGGGTGGAAAGAGGGTACGGCGGCCTCGCGGAAACCGGGCAAGGGGATGGTGCAGCCTTACCTTCCAGAGGCTCGCCCGGCTTTGTTGGGAATCGGGGCCAAGGAGCGGGAGGTTCTCGACGACGGCTCGACCAAAAAGAGCGGCGCCAACAAGCGCCCCGAACGTCGTTATGTTCCCGTCATCAAGCAGGACAGAGAAGGCAGACCGGTGTCAGGACGAGAGTCGAGCCGGGATGATAGAGCACGGTCTCCTCGCCGAGATAATGGTTCGACTAGCGTTTCGCGACGAAGTTCGAGGTCGCGATCCCCAGGCCGCCGTCGCGACTACGACGATGACCGGAGAAGAGATTCGAGCCGACGGGAGTCAGGCTACGACGACCGGAAGCGCGATTCGAGCAGGAGGGAATCAAGCTATGACTCGCACCGCAAGGAATCGAGCCGGCGGGACTACGACAGACCTGATTCGGACCGCTACGCGTCCAGCAGCAAGAGGCGCGACTAATTTAACAACCATCGCCTCTCTTGTTTGTTCTTCTATGTAAAGGATTTAGGTATAGAACATACTACCTTGAAACGGAAATGCCCAACGAATGTAATTAATATTTCCAGCTTCACGTTCTCGAAGTTGACGCTACGTTTCCATCGTACCGGAATCCAGGCCCTGTCCGCTGCGTCTTTTTCGACGGACGCTCGTAGCCTGGATCTCTCGGCCACGCAGCTGGATTCTTCTTTCTTGGGGGTTTGTGTGGATGCGGCCGACGTTGTCCCGGGGGTGTGGTCAGTGTATCCGGCGTGCTCGTTTGAAGGTCCGAGGAATGGGTGCTCGGACTGTCGACGTGATTGAAAGGATCGTAAGGCGGGTCCTCTGGAGGAAGTGCGTATGTGCCAGGCATCGGAGAAATACCGCCATCTCGATGTTCTGGCTGAAAACTCGAGGGCCCAGCGTCGGCATGAATACTTCTCCGCGATGGAACCGCCACATCAGGGCCAAATAAGGCGCTGCCCATCGAAGGTGTTCCTACATGGCCGGAAGATAGGTGTGATATTGGACGGGACTAAATCAGGAAAGGGATTCTGTCAGGACTACGTCTTGAATGAACGGGAAATCGAACTTACCGGAGGTTGTACACTGATTGGGATGGCGCTTGAAGAATCGTTGGATGGCGGCGGCCGCACTGGCGCTGGCGCACCGCCGTAGAAATCGGACTCGGACGACGCGAACGATTGTCGTTGAGCTTGGCGTTCGATCCCTGGTAAGTCACTGTTCATGCGCGGTGTTGGCATGTGTACAACAGGGTAAACGGATCCGGACTGCGAAGGAATTTAGTATGCGTCCAGGAGAACAGTAACACAAGCATACGGCAGATGGTGCTCGTCGTACACTCTCTGCTCTAGTAGACGGAGCACGCCCCACGCTTTCCGCTCTGGTCGATGGAGCGCGTCGTACGCTTTCTGCTCTAGCCGATGGTGCCCGGTGGCTGGTGGTTTGGCGGCCATTGTTGGAGATGGCTCTAGCGAAAGCAGAAGGGGCT
The DNA here is from genome assembly GCA_029378385.1 of Mycena metata. Taxonomy (NCBI): domain Eukaryota; kingdom Fungi; phylum Basidiomycota; class Agaricomycetes; order Agaricales; family Mycenaceae; genus Mycena; species Mycena metata. Next base: position 33,206 of record JARKIB010000622.1, on the reverse strand, counting down.
ATGCCAGGCTCCTCCACGACACTGGAACGTGCATTCCGAGGTGGACTCGGGGAAAGTTGGTGGCGTAAGAATTCATGAGGCGGGGGAACTTGAGGAAGCGAATCGGGGCCCAGCGACGGGATAAAGCCGTCGGGAGGCACGTCGTAACGTTCGTGCTGTGGGTGGGGCACTTCATTATGTATAGAAATGGGATGGATGTCGTGGAATGGTGTGAAAAGCGGTGAGAGTGGGGCCCCCGCCGGCTGTCGAAAAGCGGTAGGTACGGGCGGCGGAATTGGTAAAGGTGCCGGGGTGTCTCGGGCATGTGTCCGAGGAAGAACTGAAGGACCATTTCGGGGTGAAATAAACTCTTCACTGGCGAGGGATCCACCAGGAGAGTCGAGTCCGTCGTCGTAAAGATCGTTTTCATCGTAGTAATCGTACTGAGATTCCCCAAAGGTCGACGGAGCTGGACGCTCATCTGCGCCGAGTACGTAGTGCCGACCGGCCTCAATCCCTTCTTGCATACCTATACGCCTTCCTTCTTCTCTTGCTAAATTAATCTTGTGTTGTTCACTTAATTTGCGTGCGGTGGTTCTAGATTTCGCTCCCGCGAGCTCCGCGTGGTATCGTTCCTTCTCGACGATATCAAAAACGGACTGGGCACGGTGAATTTCATTCTGGGCCGTTTCGAGTTGAAACTTGTACAACCTGCCGAGTATTGCATGAGAAACAGCCGGTGAAAGATTACAGGACGTGCCCGAGTGATTCGTTGGCTCTCGCTGCTTCTCGAACAGCGACCAATCTGTATGAATAGTGTTGGTTTAAATTACAGTTCATAGGCACAGCTCCCACCTAGCTTCATTAACACTCTTCAGACGCGCAGTCACCTCTTCAACTCTGCTCTCGGCCTCCTCGGCGCGAAGGGTTGCGAGGCGTAGTTTCTCCGTAAGCCGCACAAGTTCGCGCTGGGTTTCATGATGTTCCTGCTGCTCTAGAAGAATAACAGCTGCTAGCTCCCTGACCGATGTCCTGTTCTTCGATCGATGCGAATGCCTGCGAGACGATCCGGCAAGGAGAGGTTCAGATGGTGGAGGTATGGGGATGGGCGGTAAATCGCGATCGCTCATAATTCCACCGAAATAAACGAGTCAAGAACACCAAGGGCCACGGCGACGCGAACGCTGAGGACAGTGAACGCCACAGCCAAGTTCAAGATTTACCACGTGCTCGCGCCTGCAATGCCGATCATGACAGGTGGCAGTGAAGGGTCGCGTTCTCCGCGCCTTCGTCGTTCCAGGATAGCAAAGCCTCCGTTTCCGTCGCCGCTCTTGTAGGATATTTTTTCTCACCACAATCTCCGCGCTCACCTCGCGTTATTTCAGCCTACAAGTCGCGGATTGACGCAAAACACGCTTTCCGACGCGCAAGTCGTGAAGTTATGAGATTATCTGAACGTTCATCCTGTCATGGCTTCCGAGGAGCGTATCTTTCAAAGAGTACGTCGTTTACTGCGATTCATTTCTACATTCGCTTACTGGCCTTCAGCTTAAAGCTGTTTGCGTTCCGCTGCTGGGCACCTCGCTTTTGACCCCCTCGTCGATTCCGAATGCCTCTAGATTGTTGACGGAGCTCATCGAGCTTCTCCGCGATACCAAGGCGTCCGGGAATACTCTCAACGCCTCCTTGATATCCTACACATTCTTCCCTCTCTCGACCATCCTTTCTCGCAACAAATTTGCGGACATTCCCGATCAAGTTCTCGAAAAGATTCTCCTCATTCTGAAGATCCTTTGCGAGGATTGGTGGTGGAAGTGCGACTTGAAGCTATGGGAGCAGATATTTATACTGTCCGGTTCTGTCATCGGCGACATCGAGGGGAAGGGAGCCGGGAAGAAACGCGACGAAGAGACCAAGGACGCAGCGGCCCAGTGCCTTTTCTCCTTGCTCCATCCACGGAGTGAGGAGGAAGCAGCGCTCCATTCAGGATCCGCAACTGCGCGTCTCTCCGAATTCCAGGGCCATGCGTTGGCTCAGCGCTTTACTCCCATTCTCGGGCAAACCCTCGACTCCCTCTTGTCCACCGCCGAGTCTCAGAATCATTCTCTGCAGCTCGTGTCGTTAGACTTGTTGCATCTCCTCATCGGCACATACTTTCCGGATTCTCTAATCACCTCCGTCTTACCTGGTGTCGTGAGTAGCATGACAAAGCTGGCCCATGGCGTTCATGGGAACCTTGGTTGGGCCAAAGGAGCTGTAGTATCCGGGTCGTTGAAGGTAATGCAGACCATAATAATCAAGTCGGTTGGCGACGATGTTTGTATCAAAGATGGAGCCATCCGCTACGTGGAAGATCTCGAGGACTTGGCCGATTTGGTCAACCCCAAACCAGGAGAATCTCCCAGTGACGCAGGACGGTTCTCTACCGCGCGAACGCCGTCGTGGCTACGCGGAACATCTTCGCAGTTGCACATAGCTATCAATACGCTCACCCCTCTCGTTTCGCACACGACACCAGCGGCACTCCTGGCTCTCGTAGACTTTTCCTCGGCCGTGCTGGCTGGGACCTCCTTGACACTACCCCAAACACAACCACTCCTACTCTCATTCCTCTTATCGCTCTCCGTATCCTCCTTCTCCGACGTGTCGACGAAGGCGCGCAGCTCATTACTCAAGTTACTCACTACCCCTACCAAGGCCCGCCAGCCCTTGTTGCAAACTCTCATGCATAGCACCAAGGACAATCTCTCGGCCTTACCTCGTCTTCTTTCATCACAGGCGGATTCCAAGGTCGAACATGTCGCCGGTCTTATCGAGGCAGTTTGCACCCTGGCCGTTCCCACCGATGACTTGGCCGGGATTACAGCTATCTCAACCGGACTTGGCGTTCTCCTCGGTCCCACAGGAGGAATCGAGCGGTGGGGATGGCGACTGCTGTCGGTTCTGGAGCTCGTCGAGCCCCCGCTCATCGTTTCGCGCATGTCCTCCGCCCAACTCATGCTCGAGAATGACACTGGTTCCCCCGGGGAAGTTACTTTCCCGGAATTAACCTTCAAAAATGTTTCGACTCGCAGCGCGCATGAGGCTCTGGTTCGAATGTTCCACAGCTTGGGGCGGGCGGCTGGTGATAGCTGTCTTTCCGCAGTCGAGTGGTTTACAAACACGGGGCACAATGGGACAAGCAGTCAGGCGGTAGCGGCCATTTGGTGTGCTTGCCGTTTATTGGAAGGAGTCGCAGACGTCTCCATCCTTTCCGGGAAAAGCGGAGACTCTTTGGCTCACAAAAGAACGAGGAGACTCGAAAAAATGGCCAGAGGCTTGGCTAAAAGCGTCGCGGAACTGTGGGATTACGTTGACGACCTTGAGCGTCCTGAGGTCCCGGTCGAAGGACATGACGAGGATGTTCCTTTGACCGTTCAACACGTCAAAGGTGTCGAGGCGCTCCAAGACACTCTAAAGATTGTCCAGCCTTCCTCCACAAAAGCGAAGACCAGTTCCAGCCAACCCATCCTACATAAAACCATGTGCCTTCAACTTCTTGCTGTTCTTTCGGGCATATTGCAGGCCCGTTCTACACCTCTCCTGATCTACACTCTATATCCCGTTTTGCACTCCTTGGTTTCGCCGGTGCTCTATCTATCCTCGACAGCACTGGCAACGCTTGATTTCATGACCACGAGTGCCTCATACGCATCTCCCGCCAACCTCTTGCTTTCGAATTTCGATTACGCCTTGGATGCCGTGGCTCGGAGACTCACTCGCCGGTGGCTGGACGTCGACGCCACCAAAGTGCTCGTCGTTCTCGTTCGGCTGGTCGGTTCGCAGGTTGTCGACAAAGCCGGTGATGTGGTCGAGGAGTGTTTTGATCGTCTCGACGAGTTCCATGGGTACGATGTTATCGTCGAGGGCCTCATTGAGGTATTAGGGGAGGTCATCAAGATTATCGAGGTGGAAGAGGCAGCATTACGCAGCGATGTCCCTCCACGGCCGAGTTCACCTTCGACCAAGTTCCCGACGGACAACGAGCAACTGCAATCATTCTTCGATTGGTTTCCTCGTCGGCATGAACCTGCTGCTTCTTTGGAGGAACCCGAGCCTGTTAACCCCGAGCCCGCCGCTGAGGAGCCTGAGCAGCCTCCCCAGCCCTCGCTCGACGAAGAACCCCCTTCGACACCCACCCAGATCCTCACGAAACAAATAGTAACCCGATCACTCTACTTCCTTACACATGGCTCTCCCGTGATTCGTGCGAGAATCTTGTCCCTACTGGCTGCATCCGTTCCCGTTCTCCCGGAATCGGCTTTGCTCCCGTCTGTCCATTCCGCTTGGCCTTTCATCCTCAACCGCCTCGCCGATCCAGAGACCTTCGTAGTGGCCACTGCGACGTCATTAATCGAGGCGTTGGTCATTCATGTCGGAGACTTTATGTATCGGCGAATCTGGAACGATGTGTGGCCGCGCTTCCGTGCCATGCTGGCGAAACTAGACGCCGCAGATGCAACGAGTGCGCTGTCGAGACGAGGGCGGGGCGCCGTGGGGACCGAGTCTGCGTACACGCACTCCCATCGGTTGTACCGTTCAATGCTGAAAAGCATGACGGCAACTATGAAGGGGGTGCAGTCGCAGGACACGTCCGTCTGGCAGGCTGTTCTATCGTTTCGCAGATTCCTGCATCGGCATACTCACGAGGAACTCCAGAGATGCGGCAGAGAGTTTTACATCGCAGCCAGCGCGAATAACGCCGATGTCGTCTGGCTGGCACTCACATCGACCGCGGGCCCAGCTTCTCCGACCATGGTATTCTTGCAGGAATCCAAATGGGAAATACAGGATAATGTAAATGAGATCTTCCGCTGTATAGATAGCGTAAATCGAGGTGCTTAATCTGTGAGGGAAAGCATACAGGGCTTTAGCGATACACGGATGGGTATTGAGGGATCTAGATAAACACAGGGCTAGAAGGTATCGTTCGACTCCAGCGGCTTGTACTTTTGTTTTCCAAACGAGAGGCTGGGTAGAATAGGTTTCTTTTCCCGTAACCTCCGCTTTTCCTTGGTGCGCATTACTATCCAATATATGAGGAAGCCGAGCAACAAGGCACCAAAAACTGGTTCATGCAATTCGTTAGTACACTGAAAACTGCTCAAGATGGAATGCCCTTACTTCCGCCAACCACAGCGCCAATAATCATATTTTTACGCGCAGAATTGGGAGGACACTGGATGAGTTGATCACTGGAACAGACGTTAAACCACGAATGTTTCGAGTAAGCGAAAACACTGACTTCTCGTTATAGCATCGAGTATAACCTCCTGTACTGATAACTGTGACGTGCGTACCACCACTATTTTTGCTGGAACTACTAGAGCTACTTCCTCTAATGCAAGGAGTTAGCGAGCGCTTAACTGTGGCGGCAAAGGCACTTACCCACTGCTCGAGGAATCAGACTCTCTGAAAGTTAACTCCGTAAGTTTCGCAATCGCAAGAGCGGTATGGATGAACTTCCTCGCTGCTGCTCGACGACCCCTTGCTCGACTTCCCGCCACCTTTTCCATATACGGGTGTCGCAACGCTGACCAAGAGGACTCCAAACGGCAGAATTGTAGGACGCATTCCGATAGCAGAGATGGTTGGGCGCGAGAACAGGTCCTCGCGAGTCGGATGGCACCTTCAATTCAAGCACAGAACTGAAGCGGTGCTGCTGTACACCGTGACACAGCTGTTGTGCAAGCAACGTGCCTTCTATATTTGTTCAATAGTCGCTCTTCGACCACTGGTGAACAAATGCGAGCTGTGAACCCGAAAGACAAAAGCGGCTGAATTGAATGGGGAAGTTGAAGTTGAGTTGAAGATCGTCGCGCGACCTTCATCAAGTTCTTTCCCCTTTCAGCCTCCGCTCAGTAACATCAAAACAAGCATCGAAGCGTTTAGAATAAGTATTTCGTTGTTCCTTATTACGACGGATCCCTAAGCTAGATAATAATACAAGCGCCGCCATATCCCAGTCTGAGCACCATGTTGCTCTTCATCGCGTTTGTCCGCCTCGTCCTCCTCATATTGGTCGCTGTTCAAATCGACCGTCTCTACATCTACAAGATCGGTGAACCAGCGCTTTCGAGGAGGACTGCGACTTCTCCGACGGGCAATCAGCGGAGACGAAGCAGAGGGTTCTGTTCCCGCTGGACGGGACGCAGCTGGACGGTTCTTTAGCAGAGCCCAGCTGAAATACATGACGACTATGACGGGAACTTCGATGTAGAATGAGAGGAAATCGACGGCGGAGAAGACTGGGATGACCGAGGACCAGCCTTGGACTGTTGAAACGAATTAAATGGGTACACAAGTGGGATTCAGGAAATGAACCCACTGAGAATGAGGGCCGAAACGGTGATAATCTAACAGGGTTCAGTTCATTCGTAGACCATAAGGAACTAAAAAAGGACTCACCACGAAGGGCGGCCCATACGGCCAGGTCCAAGACGTGTGGAACTTCAAGTCGCTCAAGGAATGTCCTTGCCGTATCCATGCCTTGCGGAATCGCCAACTCGCCAACCCAATCGAAAGCCATGCGATCTGAAGCAACGTGAGCCAGCCAGCCCCAGAAAGGTGATCTGCAACGAACCTGATTTGATACGCCGACGATATTTTGGAGCCAACCCCAAAGCTAGAAATCAAGGCAATTCAGGGCAAGCTCAAACGTACAGATTTTAAAATCTGTACCTCGCCGCTGCCTATGAAGCTGCTGCCAAAGCATAGTGCGCTAACACTACTTGTAAGAAGCAACGCAGGAAGAGGGACCCCTCGGGAGGTTGTCCAGGCGAAGAGAGCGGGAGCCTGGGCTGGTTTAGAGACCGAGAGACCTGCGGAGATAGGTGAGCATTAAACCGGCTGCTACATATGAAGCCCCTTGCCGTAGAGCACTCGAGTACCCGCAAAGAGTGCATGGTTGCCGGCAGAAAGCACAGATGTCAGAATAACGGTGTTCATGAAGGATGCAGCAAACGCTGAGAAAGCGTGGGTCTTGGCAGATTTTTTAAGCGGAGAAACTCACCGGATCCCGCTTCTTTGAACACTATGGTGAAAGGCGAAGTCGTCGTACTTTTATTCGACAAGTTCGGATAATCCCATGGGACTGGCTCAAATTTGAGCGTAGAAAAAGAAAGGAAGAGTAGTGTATACCATTCAACCCAATGATAAGGATACTGAGGATATAAAACAGCAATATCCTTGGGAAGGGATTAAAACGATGTGTACCTAACGAGCAAATGGTCTCACCGCCAGAAAACAAACTTGACCACCCTCGGCATATTTTTCGATGGGTTCTTGGTCTCGCCTGCCGTGATACCCAGACTCTCAGTGCCCCCATCTAGCAATTCAGACGTCAGTGCCTGTTGGACTGATTAAGGACGTGTGCATACACGCGAAACTGGCCGTCACGAACACTCGCGCGAATCCACCAAAGCCGCCGACGAACGGGGCTCCGGGTATACGCCAATTACTCACCCCGATGAATCTGTGCTCCTCGTTCAACCCGAGATTGACGAGAACACCAAATATGGTGAATATGATGACGGTGATGACCTTGAGGGAGGATAACCAATATTCTGGTGGAAATTAGCAAGCCGAAACGAGCCTGAAGCGCACATACCGAGCTCTCCGTAGGCTTTCACGTGCGTAGCATTCACCCCTACAAGGAAAACCCAGAATACGAGACTGACCACCCAGGTATGGGATGGCGTCCAGAATTGCAGCACCAGTTGCGCAGCGGTCAAGTCAGAGGCCACAGAGACCGCATCGTTGAACCAGTAATTCCACGACAGCGCAAAGGCGTACGAGGGGGAGAAGAAACGTGCGGTATAAGCGTTGAACGAACCTGCCCACGTTCAACAGTGAATTTGCGAAATTTTGAATACTCAGGGCCAAGTAATACCTGCGATGGGGTATTGCGTCGCCATTTCGCCCAGCAGTAGGAGAGTCACGTAGACGATGAATCCAACAAGTGCATAGCAGATTAAAATCGAAGCTGGACCACCTTGGGCAAGAGATTTCCCGGTACCTGCATTCCATAGCCGTTGAGACACCAGGGGAAGAAATTAGACCAAGGGTATTTCACCCAAGAACAATCCAGTTCCTAAGCCAGTATCTCAGCAGACTAGCTCAATAATAGCCGATGGGTAGTGACCTATTGTGCCAGCAATAGCTATCATTTGCACTTGTCGCGCAGAAAGGCCGCGTTGAAGCCCAGCTCGAGGTGCAATCACGTCTGTGCCATTCTCCACCGTGCCGTAGTCGTTCGAACGAGAGGAATCGTCAATGGCGGACATTCGTGTTAAGGAGTGTGCAATGCAAGTTATGCAACGCTGTCCGATTTAGAGTGAATGACGCGTCCATGGCAGCAAAAGGCGTGATGTACAAAAAAGGAATTCAAACTTTGTTCAAGGTTTCGAGCTCAAAGCTTCGTGGTATCGCCAATTACTTTTGTGGTATAATAAATACACGTTTGCGGTCCCTAATATATAAAATCCGTTGTGCCGAAACATGAAGATCCAATTAATTCTGCTATTGAGTCCGCCAAAATACTCGAGGAAGGAGGAAAGATTCGAATGTCTAAAGGAGATTGGCCCAGCCGGCGTCGCGGGCCCTCTTCACGAGGCGCTTGACCTCCTGGGACCGGGCACGCGTAGTTACGAGCAGAGTGTCGGGCATGTCGACGATGACGAGATCGTCCACTCCCAAACAGGTGATGAGTCGTCCGGACTGGGGCACGACGATACCGCCGGCGACTTGCTCGGTGATGACTGGGATAAGAGTGATGAGTGGTACAATAAAAGCAAGCAGAATTCCTACCGAGGTTGCTGTCTCCCAGGATGCGAGGCTGGTTGCGCTCTGCAGGCAGCAAGTCTGCGAGGGACGAGAAATCACCGACGTCGTCCCAACCTACATCGAGTGTGAGTGCTTTGACTGGGGAAAGTAGAAACAACTATACCGAAGGTAGCGGGCACAACTGCAACTCGACCGGTCAAAGCTGCAGGCTCCGCAATGGCATTATCAATGGGTATCTTCTCCAGACCGGGCCAAATTTCGTCCAACACCGGCTTTCTCTTCGCCTCGTCGTCCCACACTGCCGCAATCTTCTGCAAGCCAGTGTGAAGGTCAGGGTTGTACTCTTTCAGCAACTCTAGAAGGAAGGACGCCTTGGTGACGAACATCCCTGCGTTCCATCGGTACGTTCCAGTCGCGATATAAGCAGCAGCGGTACGGGCATCCGGCTTTTCCTTGAAACTGGACACCAGCCGGGCATTGGGCGCTTCCCTGATGTTCAGCTTGTCCCCGAGACGCACGTATCCAAAGCCCGTGGAGGGGTGAGAGGGGGCGATACCGATTGTAACGAGATAATCATGGCGGGCAACTTCAACGGCCTCGGCTACTGCAGACAAGAACGCGTCGTCGCCTGATATCATGTGGTCCGCCGCAAAAGAGCCGATGATGGCGTCCGGATCGCGCTGAGCGAGGACTGCGGCGGCGAGGCCGATGGCAGCCATGGAATCTTTGGGCCCGGGTTCACAAAAGAGATTTTCAGCGAGGAGGTCGGGGAGTTGCTGGTGGATTACTCCAACATGGGCGGGACCGGCGACGATGGTGGTGCGCGTCGCAGAGGTGAGGGGAAGGAGACGATCCCATGTAGCCTGGATGAGCGAACGGCCCTTGAGAGTGAGATCGAGAAGGAACTTGGGATGGCCTTCACGCGACAACGGCCAGAGACGCGTGCCTGCACCACCGGCGGGGATGACCACGTAGAATCCCGGGATATCGCGCGCCTGGCCAAAGGGGTACGAGGTGACGGTCTCGCCCAGGGGAGACGGATGGTATCCAAGACCAACACCAAGTTGGCTCTGGGCGATGGGGGGTACTGCGTTGAGGAGAAAGGGGGACTTTGCACGGAGTTGGGGGCTAGACGGAGGTTGCGGGGTCATAAAGCCCGGGGTTCCACTTCGATTATTCTGGGCATGCTATTAGAGTGTGTCTGGCGGAAACACAAGCCGGCTGCACCTGGAAACCTTCTTTTAATTTAATCTCAAGGAAGGCATTGGCCTGGCGAAGCTGCTCGCATTCATGGCGGACAGACGCGAGGTCGAGGGACTAGAACGGGAATGAGCGATCCGATTGGGGCACGGCAGAGGGAGTACATTTTGCTGCACGATGGCGAGAATCTCGTGGAGGAGGTCGTTGGCCTGCCCAGCAGGCGGCGCGTTGGGGGAGGCCATATTTGCGGATGAGGGTAAAAGGAAGGCTATAAATCCCCGAACTACATTTTGCTGGCATGACACGCGATCACGGCATCCATAAACACGTCTACGGTACGGTACACGTTCAGTATTCTACTCCTCGTCGCTCTCGAATTCAATGGCCTGGTATTTCCTCGCCTTTTTATTCGGATTCGCCAGAGATGCTCCCTTGAGTGATCGAGGCGCAACCGCGGCAGGTTCTACAAATATCGTCGGCTAAACCTTCGCGGAACAGGACACGCGACGTACTAGGGGCAATTTCCTCCGACGCGTGTCTTTTCTTTTGCTGTTGCTTCACCAGTTCTGCCTTGAGTGCCTTGATCTCGTCCTGGGCCTCTTTATCCGTAGACCCCGTGGCCGTCTTTGCGATAGATTTTTTATCATCAGTCTTGCTCGTCGTGGGTTTGGAACGGCTCGAACTTGCTGCGGGCGCTGATGAACGGGTAAAATATCAGTGGACGAAGTATAAAAAGACGAGCACATACGTGGTTCACGCGACGCGACGGAGGTGCTGGCGAGAGGGACTGCGGAACCGTTGAGACGCGACCCTCGCGATTGGGCACTCAGGGCTATCTTTGGAGGGCAGAACAATTATTTCTGAATCCAACGTTCATGAATTTGGAATACTCACTGTCACGAACACATCCGTAGCGTATGACGCTGCCTCAGCGGTGTCCATCTCTTTCAGCGCGACGTGCATTGGTTTCTTCGATGTAGGCCCCAGAGTCAGCTGAAAGACGGACGCCACATCGGTTGTAAGAAGACGAAAGACACGAGCCGAATTACTTTGTACCGCTCGCCCTCCTCTACAAATAATTCGCCCTGCATGATGCTCTCTGCCAGCTTCTCTGCGAACGATTCGAGCAGGGTGTCGCTCGCAGTCTTGCCGACAATTCCGAGCACGTCTGATGCGCGCCAACTCCCGCGCCACCAGCGCCCCTCAGGACCCGTCAATCCAACGTGGACATTCCATGTGTCCGAGACGTCAGACAGCACAACGAACTTTTCCATTCCCTGATAGATGACTTGTACAAGTTCGTCGAGGGGAGCAAAGTTGGCCATAACATTAGCGGACATTGCAGAGAACTGAGGCCAGGAGAGAGTTCAGGGATGTTGAAGTCGCTCAGGGACAAGTTTTTGAGTTTATTGGCTTGATGAAGGCGACAAAGGCAGAGTAAGTTGGTGGTTTGAACCAAGAGGGGTTTATTACGAGAGAAGTGATGTGGACAGTCAAACGCGTCCACGTGAGCTGGTTAATTTCCGAGCGCGACGCGACGCGACATTTTGTGTGCCGCGTCGGGCAAGTGACGCCGCGCAGCTTGGCGGTTGGCCTCCGAAGGACAAATCCTGCACGACTAAAGTATGGCACGCGAAGCCCGACCAAGCGGAATCAACGCCGCGACCTGCCCTGACAAAGTAACCAAGTACTCCCGCAAGATCCAGGTCCAGATTCAAGCTTTATCCCGCGATAGGATCGACACCGCCCGACTTCTTGCCCCATGGCCGACGGGGATCTACGGACATCTCCAAGGGCAACGGCGGCATTTTGGACGCCGAGACTGGCAACGCCCGTCGGTCGCGCCGTTGGAGGCCACTGCTCACTCTCACAGAACGACGCCCGTCAATCAAACCAACGTCTTTCGTTCTCTTCCGTGCGGTTTCTGTGTTGCCTCCGCGGCCACGGCCAACTATTATGTTCACTCGACAGGTAGTAAGCATCCAAAATACCGCGGGCGCAGTGACACGGTCTTTCGCGGGCTTTCCGAGTCTCACATGGATGCAAGGACAGAAATATACACCCTCGCAGTCACTAAGTAACCCTACGACACGCTGACCCACCTGACCGCAGTGCAGATTCACAGATATTCGCAGATCCGCCACATCCCGTCGTCTGCATAAAATAAAACTCTCGCAGATCCGCTTACATTTCTGACACACCTCTTTCACGCCGCCCAACAGCTCGCTGCGGATATATATCCGCGAGGGAAAAAAATTAGGCGTTAAAGCTGTCGATTCCGTCGGTACAGTATCCCCAATACTCGTCGCGGTCAATTGACTCTCTCCGGAACGCCCTCGGAACAGCCCCGACACCTGGCCCCGCCCGACTCACCGCGTACCTCCGGATGCATCCCGCATTTCGGCACCCACAAAGTACGGCACCCCCCTTGTCCGAAAAGAGGAAATATATCAAGAGGAATTAACCACGTTTCTGAATCGCTTTCTAGCCGGCGGTAGATCCTGATTGTGCCGTTCAACCGTCGAGCCGTATATGCGCGGGTAAGCATAACTAAGCACCATATGCATGTTCGAAAATCCGGCGAACCGAGTAGCGAGCTTTACAGCTGCGCGCAGCTGCGACAATAAATTGATTTATATGCGAACGAATGCGAACGGTAACTCGTTCCCGCTTTCCTACATGTCAACGCATCCCTAGACTGTATTATGGCTGTACTGAGTACTTGGCACTATTCGCAATCGCTGACAATTTCCCTTCATCATTGCAATCCACCGGTCTTCCGATTTTCGCGCCAAGTTGAGAACAGCTAAACAGCACCCCATCCACTGCACACCCGACACGAGTCAAAGTCCACAGCCGAATTCTATTGTCGTACTCATACACTAAAAAGAATACACGTAATGTAAAACGAAAACGATAAGTATACGAGGAAAGATGAGATAAGATGAGATGAGGAAGATGAGAGATACATGCAGGGTAGATAGATGAGAACGAAATCGAACCAAGACAGAAAAAAAATCCGCGAACCCGCCGTAGATCCTCCATCCTTCCACTGTCCACCGACGTCGCCGCGCTCAAACCAACCGACTCCGCGTCAAATTTTGCCTGACCAGCATATCCCGCACTACGCGCAACGAGTCAGTATAATCCAAGCGTCGAGTTGGTAACCAAACTGACCACTCCCCAAGATATCTTTGGTCGATTGTATGTCCTACGGAAATCCCCGTCGTCAGCACGGTAGCAGTTGGAACGGAAGAGAAGACATGCGCCAAAAAAAAAAATTGAATGAGACGCCGAAAAGAGTGGAACAAAACATCGGCTCAACGAGACACCCGCGCGAGCAAGTGTGGAATAGTATGGAACCGGGAACAGCGATGACACCTCGAATGCTCAAAGCAGGAAGGACTCAAAACACAGATGGGAACAAGCAACGGAAAAGCCCACAAAACCAAACATCGGCACCACAACATCACCGCAGAAGAAGAAACAAGAAGCAAAAAGACTCACAGTCACCGCCGTGAAATACGAATAAAAAGAACGCTGCCGCACAGAAAACCAGCTCAATCAGCGCCTCGCCAACGACACCATCGCGAGAAAAACTAACCGGTTCCGGCGAATACTGCTTCGCAATCATCGCTGTGGCGCACGTCAGCCACATACCCATATATTTGTCTAGCAAGAGGACGACGTACTGAATTTTTTCTTCATATCTGTTCGGTCGAGTCGAGTCAATTAGCGGCTCAAAGGCAAGACAAAGACAAAGGAAACACGCACACTGCGACGCATGCTCAAAATCATTTGGCCGCTCCCCATACGACACCACATACTCTGCAAACTTCTGCCCCGACGCGAGCTTCGCCTAAACCGCAGTCAGTCAGCCTCTCTCTGCGTCCCTTTTCTTTGTGAACGCGACACACCTTCAATATATCACACTTGTTCAAGAACAAAATCAAACTCGTATCCTTGAGCATCGGGCTCGACACGATCGTCTTCCACAGCAAAATAGAATCCTCCTACAAAAATACAAAAACGGTCAGCATTCATCCATCGCGTCGCGTCGCGCAAATCGCAAATTAGACGCCCATCGCGTCGCGTCCCCTCGCGTACCCGTCGCGTAACTCGTAAATGAAATACGAATCAAAAGCGGATAACCCAACCACCCTCGGACCGGCCCGCACCCCCGCACCCCGAAATTAAAAATGAAAACGGCGAATCCCAAATCGAGCTCTGCGCAAGAGGAAGTAGCATTGGCAGGAGCCCAACCACCCCCAATCCGGCCCGCACCCCGATCAAAAAGAAAACGAGCTCTAAACGCGCAGGCGCAACAGGAAACGGCAAGAACCCCAATGGGAATGGGTGTGCGGAGATGAGAATGGGGATGGGGTGCCCGAAAGCAGAGAACCAGTCCGGGAACAACAACACTCGACGAAAAAAGGCATAGACAACGCACCAATCTATTCACCGTCTCGTCCTCTGCTAGCACCTGCACGTACCATTCGTCAGCATAATCACGACAAGGGGAGCGGCGGCAGGATGGGGCAGCCGACTCACCTGATCAAAGCAGCTCAACGGCGCAAGGAAGATCAGCGCATCGACGCTATCGAAAAACGGCACCCTGCGAACCAAAGTCGTTAGTGAGGTCAAGTTCGTTAATTACGAATAGTGGCAGAAGGAATGGCGTGCGAGGAAACAACCTAGCCCACGGTCCATAGATGGACACCGCGAACGAACAAAGGTCCGCACCAACGGGTGTACGCCGTGGGAATCCACGGCCAACAGAAAATAGCAGACAGGCGAAAAAAAACCAAGTCAACTCACCAAGCAGCTGATGGTGGTCGCGAGAGAGAAGAGAAAAAACGTCGCTGTCAGTCAGTCTCCAAGTCATCCAAAGCCCACCGCTACATACCTCGCTACACGCAGAATCATATTATTAGCGCAGAAGCACCACGGGCAGAAGACGGACTCACCAATGACCGAGCCCCACCGACGTCGTACACGACCCACGACTGCGGGACCACATTCCCTACGGGGGCGTCAAAATCAAAACCGCGCTCCCCAACCCGTATATCACGCACCAGCTTTCAAGTTGAAGTGGTGCTCAGAGACACCTATGCAACCATTCCCGGTGTCAAGTCAGCTCCTCCTTCTCGCGCGCGCGCAAGACAGATGGATGGATGCATACCGAGCGTCTTTAGCCGAGCCTTGAGAATGTCGTCTGCAATTTGAATAACCAGACGTCAGCCCGTATCCGCGGAGTAGACGGGATGTGCGCACCATCCGTGGGCTCGTACGCGAGGGCGGTAACGCGTTCTATAGAGTCGAGGAAGCTATTGAAGCGCGGTCAGCGCGGAAATAATCGCGTAGAGCGGCCGTCGTACAAGCCTGCCATGTCTTCGAGCCTCAGCCGATGCGCCTCGAGCACCAGCTTGACAGTCGGATGCGTCCATAGCCGAATCATGTCCTCGGAGCACGCGTGCAGCAACTGCCGCGCGTCGCGCGAGTCCTGCGGCTCGTCGACCTCGGGCCCGTCCACGCTCGACCGGACGTTGTTCATCAGGCGGCTAAAGGCGCCCTTCCACGGCGTCGCAGAGTTGATGTACACCTCGCTCGCTTCGCGTTGCGCGTTGACCGAGTCCTGCGCGGCGCTGAGCTTGGCGCCGGGGGTGAGCTTGCCGAGCAGCGCCTCTTCGACCTGCTGGAGGGGCAGGAGACGCATTTTGAGGGTGAGCAGCTCGGGCGTGATGGGCGGGTAGACGGGGTCGTCGTCGGCCGGTGGTACGGGGGAGGCGGCGGCGGCCTCGGCTTCGGCGAGGGCGTTGACAATGAGGCGGATTGAGCGAACGACATTCAGGTGGACGACTGCGCGCCAAGACGGTCGCTCTGCGCGAAACGCCTAGCGAGGACGGTGTGAAATGCCAGCGAACGAGCGGGTCGCGACAACAACGCACCTTTTGGTTGTTAATTAGCTGAAAGTCTAGACACGCGTTAGCAGAGCGGGGAAGGATGCCAAAACGACCTACTCTTGAGGGTGGTGGATTTGCCTTGCGGGAAGTGAGCACGGACACGGTGAGACGGCGAGCAACACACCGCTCTCGCTCTGGCCGAGGAGTAGTATCTTGACGGGTTTGTCGGCCTTTTTGTCGGCGGCGCGTTGTCGGTTGAGTTCCTGGTCGATGAGGTCTGAGCGTTTCTTTGCGTCGCGCTCGGCCTGGATACGGGCCTCGCGTTCGGCGGGGGTCTCGCCTGCGGGCGGGGCGAGGGCGTAGGAGAGCGGGTCAACGTCGGGGCCGATGGTCATGGTGGTTCAGGACAGAGGTGTTTACTGCACAACTCCTTTCCCCGATCATCAATTATTCGCTGCTGTATCAGACGAATAAACAGCATCAACCCATATTGGCATGGCATTCCTCTCGCACAGTCAACGGCGGAGCCAGCACATTGCACAACTCAACAACTGGACGATATCCCTGATGGCTTGCTTAATTAACGCGTGCCGGAATTCATTTTATTAAAGGGTATGGTAATTGCTCGTTGGTGTTACATTTCCTCGCCACAATTCAAGCGTGCTTCTCAAACTTGTCTTTGGCATCCCCTGCGGCCTTCGCGCCCTCCTTCGCGGCCTTTTCCTTCCCCTCCACGAGCTTGGCCTTGCCCTCGTCCGCCTTGTCGCTCCCCCAGCCGAGCCAGCTGAACCACCCGGCCTTGGCGTCGGCGGCGGTCTTGTCTCCCTGTGCGCGCGCGTCGTTGTAGAGGTTTTCTGTGCTGTCGCGGGCGCTGCCGAGGCGTTTCGAGGCAGCGGCCTTTGCGGCGTCGAGTTGGGCTTGGGCGTCTGCGGCGACTTTGTGTGCGCGGGCGTCGGCGTCGGCGACGACACGGTCGCGGGCTTGTTGTGCGTCTTTGATGCTGCCCGAGACAGAGGTGCGCGCGGCGGCGAGGCGGTCTTGGCCGGCAGCCTGGGCGGGGTGAGTGCGGTCCCAGTAGCAGACTGGAAAAGACTTACCATTGCGTTGTTGCCCATCTCCTTTGCATGGCGGACAGCCGCCTCCTCCTCGGCCTTTGCCTTGTGTGCTGCTGCGTTTACGGTTTCGGGGTTTTGGGTGTAGTAATAGTAGGCTCCTCCGGCAGCGAGGACGGCACCGACGATGTAGATGGTCGCGCCACCGCCGCTCCTTGCGCCCTCTGGTTTGAGGGGATTGGGGGGCGGGGTGCCGGCTGGAGGCGGGGGCGGGGTGGACGCGTAGGCGCGGGTTGCCTGATTAGTAAATTGTTAATTAGGGAATGGGGATAACATGAACGCGACTTGCTGCGAGTCTGCGGACGGCGGGGCGGGCGGAGGATGCAATGCGGAGGACGGACATGTTGTTGTGGTTGAAGGAGAGTTGGCTCTATTTATCAAGGGGGCACCGGCATTCAAACCGGCGACTAAGGGCCGGTCAGTTAGTCCGGCCGCCAGGCCGGAAAAAAAAAAAAAAAGAACCCCAGGATTTTACTGAAATGGACCCGCAGGCTCTAAAACTGTGGTTATACATCCCACACCCCAAGCACGTAGTGTGAAGCTTCCTTTACAGCCACCCGTAAGCGAATTTCCCGATGCGGAAGGTATTGTACCGTATTTGTCTGCACCTTCCGACCTGATTCTTCTTCCACGTCACGGTCAGACGCCCGTCAGACGCCCGAACGCGTCGCGCAGAATCTTCCCATGTCCAGCTCCGTGCGTGATTTCTGTCAGTACCACTATTCAATTGACCCTCCCATAGCTTCCTGTCTCCGACGCGTCAGGCGCTCCCGTAGCACTACCCGTGGTGGATGATGAGGGTTTTGTTGTCTGTCCGGAGTGCAGCGAACGCGTGAATTGTGGACCAGCCGGGATCAATAACTTTGTGAAGCGGCACAAACCCGGCGTCTCACAAGCCTGCAAGACAGCCAAAGCAAAAAGGGATAAAAAACCACGTCAGGACGGTAAACTGTCCGGCTGGTTCACCCAAAGAGCTCCCCTCGTCCGCTCGACGGTAGGGGTACCAGCACCTATTCCCCCTGTCAATACCCCCGGTCCCCCAGTATTCCCTCTCCCTCCACCTTTTATCAATCCCGCCTCCGTCCCACCTAGGTCATCAAATACGCCACAAAGTCTCCTCGACCAATTCCGAGTCGCAATTAAAACCCTACCGGCTACGGTTCCCGAAGCTACCGATTCGGATGTCCTGTCAATATTCGGCGGGGATCCCGCGCAAGTTATAGATGCAATGGTACCGGCAAATGAAATTTACGAACATCTAAACCCGCTTTTCCACACTGCTCTCGGGTGGAATATGTCGATGGAAGAAACTGCCCAAGTGTTGAGGCGTGGGCATTGGGGTTTAGATGGGCTCCTACGCTTCATAACCTATTTTGTGACGCAGCGCGGCGTCCGCGAACAAGATTTTGGGGCGAAGATTCAGCAAATCTTGGATGCCATAAATTTCCTGTACGTTGTTGCCTTTGGATGGAGACTTGATGTTGACATGAACCCAGGACTCCCACCGCCCCGTCGGGCATTGTGACCGATCCAACGATAGTCCCCACCGCCGCCGCCGACGACGAGGAAATTGAATTCATCAGTCACACTCCCGCCCCCATTCTCTCCCGCCGCTGCAATGGCTTTATCTTCCCCCTGAAGCAGAATCAAACAATTTCTGATGCATATCCAATTCAAATGCACGACAAGGGAGGTTTACCCTGGGATTTCGGGGTGCGGCGTCAAGTTCTCTATCTCACAGCGCACTCCTGCACTGGAACTCGCCGCCCGGGCCTCGAGAACTGTGGCCCATGCGCCAATTTGGCGAACCATAATATGCTGAAGGGCATCATTAACCGCAGCGCCGACGGTGTTCACGAGAACGCCAACCTATTGTATCAGCCAACGACGGCGCTCATTGGTATCACACGGACCAAGAGTTTCGTGATCCAAAACTTGCGGCTGGGAGTTTTAAACAACTCGCGCAAGCTGCTGACGCAGACCAAATCCTTATCCGAC
This sequence comes from Mycena metata, assembly GCA_029378385.1. Lineage (NCBI taxonomy): Eukaryota > Fungi > Basidiomycota > Agaricomycetes > Agaricales > Mycenaceae > Mycena > Mycena metata. The sequence continues at coordinate 14,191 of JARKIB010000622.1, read as the reverse complement.
TATAAACGCCTCGTCGTTGCGATCGGGAGCGGAGATGTCAAGCGGGTCGATCGGGTTATTGCGGTTTGCGTTAAACAGAAGCGCGGTATACGTGGAATGCTTGACGCGTACTTGCGCGCTGCGAAAGGCCTTTGGAAACCAGCAAACAGTGAAGAAGAGGATATGTTCGGTTTAGCGATGCTGAAGCTGGCAGGTGTGCGTGTCACCGAGATCGCGCATCGCGCTCTCGGTCTCCCTGGTGTCACCACATTACGCAACAGGATGATTACTCCGCCCCTCACCGCCTCTCCCGGCGCACCGCAAGTCGAGGAAATTCAGAAGAACATCGAAGCCTGCTTCGGCGGGATTGTTGACGCACTTGCGGCCAAAAAAGTGGTACATCAAATTGTCATGTTCGACGAAATCGCTACCGAGAAGCGCATTCGCTGGGATCCACGAACGAACCACTTTCTGGGTGTTTGTCGCCAGCATGCTCATCATGTTGGGCTCGAGTTCAACGGGGAGCGGGATCTTGATGAACTCCTTGATGCGTTGAAGAAGAAAGCGACCGCCGACGGGAAATTGGACTCCTTGGTGCATAACGCCGGCGAGGTTAGTTGATTCTGGATCATAGTCTCCTATCTACCCGTCTCACCGTATTTTATTTGTCCCAGGTCACCGTGGCTGCTGTGGGGATTATGAGCGCGGACACCAGACTCTACTCGGCGCGTCCAATCCTCATCTCTGGTGATTGCAAACGCGAATCTGGAGTAGAGCATTCCCGAAAGGTTTTAACCCCTGTCCTCCGCGCACTTAAGGGCAAAAAAGAGCTCACAAATTTGCGGACAATTTGCCTCGCCTCTGATGGCGAAACCCGCAGAGGCACTGCATTCATGATCAAGACCTGGAAGCACATCCTCCCGTCAACATCTTCTATCCACAAGCTTCTCAAAGATCTCAAATTCATGAACTTTATGGTCGGCGACGACGATTTGACGGGAGACAAGGATCCAAAACACGTCCATAAACGGCTCAGAAACGGCATCATCCGTGAACGCGGTATTCGCGTCCTCGGCATCGACCTTACTCCTGGAATTATCCGTACACATTTCCAATCTGCCGGCCACAACGTCGATCATATTCGGTCTGTATTCAACCCCGAGGACAAGCAGGATGTGCGCCTGGCGTTCGACATGCTCAAGGATATTTGGTCGCTACCGCCTTGCCCCGTCGGTACCCATCCCGGTATTTCAGCCGCGAGGGAGGCACTCCGAACACTTGGAAAGCTTCTCTTCCATTTTGTTTCCCCCTATATCTGTGTCGATTATTCGCTCTCAGAACAGCTGGAGCATTTGAGTGCCGCTGCTCACCTCGCACTCGCGCTCTTTCGACGCGATGGCAAGCACTTCATGGCGTCCCTCCTTTACACCGACATCATGATCATCATCAAGAACGTGTTCTTCTGCGTCGCAAAGGCCAAGGTCGACGATCCACTAGGGAAATTCTGGTTAATCCTACTGGGCACTGATCGACTAGAGGAGCTCTTTGGCATTCTTCGAACCATGATTGGTAACGATGCTAACTGCGATGTACTCCAAATCCTCGACCGACTTCGGGGAACCACAGAGGTCTCAACTATTCTCACCAAATACCCTCATTGGGATCGTGCTCCACGCCGTCTCCGTCTGCCTGCCATGACGCGGGACTGTACAATCCTTCCGGATAAAGTTGACCACATCAAGCCCGCGTCCGTGCGCGGTGACATGCGCGTTCAGGAGGTAACCCCCCTGACATGTTGGAAACGTGGCCGTGACCTCGTCGAACTCGAGTGTCCGTGGGCTGCCGAGATCCTGCGAAATTTGGACGCCATTCAAGAAATCAACATCCTTGCGCCCCACGGCAAGGATAGTTTCGCAGATTTGGATCCAGACGACAACGAGGACGAGGAGATCGAGGCTACCACCGAGCCTGCACCCCCTCCTCATCCATTATCTGTGGAGCTCGAAGAAGCGGCCGAGGACGAGCTGCACACCCTCGACATCCCAACCCCGTTGCGTACCCCCGCAGCTATCAGCCATTCGATTACCGTGGACGGCCAGCAAGTGCGAAAGGCGAAAGCACTATCCCAGCGCCTAAAGTACGGTAACAAGAAGGTTTCCACTGACCGTAACAGACGAGTTGCGGGTATTGCGCGGCATGGGGACTCCACTGAAGCTGACTCAGGGATCGCGGAGTTCGATTCTATCTTTGGCGGTCCATGCCTCATGATTTCGGACGTCATAGCTACCCTAGTGGGCTGTGAAGACCGTTTATTCCTCTGTCTCGGCGAGGTAAATGGGATTTACCTTAATTCGCAATCATTGGATAGCATCGGCCTCGACGTTCTTCCCGAGCAGACTGTCCATGTCTCGTTCCAGTTCCTCAAAATAATCCCGGCCACTACCATCGATGACCCATCTTCGAAACATGACTGGAAATCCGCCGGCTCTCTTGGACACACTCTCAAAGTGCCAGGGAAAATGGTGCAATGCTTGGATCCTACCCTTTCAACCGCGCGTATTGGACACCCTTACTATCTCTTCGAGAGTAGCGCCCTGCGAATCCTGACAGCCAGTCTTTTTGAACAGCTGACGCCGCAAAAACGTCTACTTGTACCGTCTGTTAATAGTAGCAAGTTTTATCCTTATCGTGAGGGGGCAGGTACGTGGTATATTATGTCTTGAATCTTATTGCAAAATTGACAATAAAATAAAGGCCGGGCATGCTTCGTGTGCGAAAGAGACAACAACTCCAGGGATTTCGACGTCCCACATACTTGCCCGGTATGCCCCCCAAACACGCCACTCGATCCGGCGCAACCCCAACAGGTTCTAGCGCACAATGCGGCCCATATTCTATTTGACCCCAAGATTGATCGGTCTACCGAGCCCTGTGGTATCTGCCTCAGTCCCGCACCTGCGTGCGAGTTTTATGTCTCTGCAACGGGGAAAGCGAAGGTTATTTCTGCGAGGACAAAGTGTCCCAATTCGGCCATGCACTTCCGGTACTCAACTGCCGTTAAATCAACCGAGAGCGCACCTAGCTCGAACGTTCCGCTCAACTGCACCCTCTGTCCGACGGCGAGCCTCGCGCCCTGGCGTTACAATTTCCTCCACCATTTGCAAAGTCTCCATCCCACCGCACCGGCAGACAAATACGCCACGATTTGGGAGTTGGATTCGGACGAGGTGAAAAGATTGAAAAAGGTTTGGGAAAATATCACCCGGGGGGTGCCAATTCCGAAGAAACGCGAGCCAAAACGCACAGCTCTCGTGCTTTCTGAAGCTCACAACTCGAGGTTGAGCATGCGGTGAGTGTTTGTTGATTCTTTGATTTCAAAACCCGCTCACAGAGTACAGTAGTGAAACCGTGGTTCACTTCACAGACCTCGAAGGACCTGCGCCGATGGATGAGTCAGATGACGAAGATACTTCCCCCGCCCCCCTCATGCAACAATTTGAGGCGCCCCAGTCCGCCGCCGGAGAGAAGTCGGTGGTATGTGTTTTTTTGAAATTTTGATTGCGTGGGCTAAAGGAAGATAGACACCGCTTGGTCCGCTCGACGAACATGTTGCTGGAAATATCGACAGTGAACGAACCCACCAGGCCTTCGATGAATTGGCCGAATCATCTTTCCCTTTCATTGACACCGAAACCTTACCCTTTCTGGATGATGCTCCAACTCCTCCGCCGGCCGATCAGCTTATTACGCCGGTCAGTCCTGCGGTTGTTGAATTTGGTCGCGGGAAGCGTAAGCGGCTGCCTCAAAATCTCAAGGCTCTTGAACAATGCCTTTGCGGGAATCCTGTCTCCGAAGACGACACCGAGAAAATTAAATGCAACCGCAACGGTTGCGAGACTGTATGGGTACGTGTCAAGCAAAATTTATGAGCCCATTTAACAGAACTCGAACAGTACCATCTGTCTTGTGTCGGGATGGAAGATTCTGTCCATTATTGGACCTGCGAAGCGTGTGCCTCTTCCGCGGGCGGTTCTCGCCCGCTTAAGCGCACTCGGAGGGTGTAGAAATATTCGGGGGATTTGCATACTCATCGCTACATACTCTGTATGGAATTGGTGCCCAATGGTGGTACTGAATGAGATACGGTGCAAATACGGTGGTGAAAGTGTTGTCCGGTGACTAAGTACGTAACAAATTACTATATATGGAGCGTGGGAACGTTACGTTAGTTAGTTAGTCCAGCGGTCAGGTCGGAAAAAAGAAAATCGGCCCTATATAGTTTTTTTGAATGCCGGTTCCCCCTTGCTATTTATTCTGCCCAGGTCCTATGACGTAGTCTCGTGCCCTTGAAATGACGCGTGCAGCTCGCTTACCCGCCGGGCGTGCGAGGTCACCGCTGCCGTTATTATATGCCTTCTGCAACTACAAGCGTTGTAGTTGCAGATTTCATCACAATTTTTTGCAACTACAATGCTTGTAGTTGCACTTTTCGCTCCTTTTGTGCAACTACGAGCGTTGTAGTTGCAGATTTTTCACAGAGTTCGAGACATTTTCTGCAACTACAACGCTTGTAGTTGCAGGTTTGATCCCAATTTCCTGGCTTGTAGTTGCACTTTTTCACTCCTTTTTTCGCAACTACAAGCGTTGTAGTTGCAGATTTGATCGCATACTTTTGCAACTACAACGCTTGTAGGTGCAATTGTCGGCAACTACAATGCTTGTAGTTGCACTTTTCTGCGTTTTTTTTTTTGCAACTACAATCGTTGTAGTTGCAGATTTGATCCGCATTTTTTTTGCAACTACAACGCTTGTAGTTGCAGACCTGATCGCAATTTTCTGCAACTACAACGCTTGTAGTTGCACTTTCCCCCCCCTCCCTCCCCCCCCCTTTTTTTTTCGCAACTACAAGCGTTGTAGTTGCAGATTTGATCGCCATTTTTTAGGCAACTACAACGCTTGTAGTTGCAGAATTTTCACAGAGTTCAAGACATTTTCTGCAACTACAAGCGTTGTAATTGCAGACCTGGTCGCAATTTTCTGCAACTACGATGCTTGTAGTTGCACTTTTTCTACAAGGCTTGTAGTTGCAGAATTTTCACAACTACAACACTTGTAGTTGCAGATTTGATCGCCATTTCTCGCAGCGTTGTGGTAGTTTCAGCTCAACTCTGGTTAGTGACAGCAACTGCGGCCGAGGTTTTCGACGTCCGTTTTTGGGGGCCCAAGCTTTTGTTTTTTCTTCGTGTTTTCTAGAGATTTTCACTCCCCCCGAGCGCTCTTTTGATGTCATTTAAATGCGTTCCCGCGACGTTCACCACGCTGCGAAAATCAAGGCCACTTATATTGGCGCTACTACGTCGCCTCGCCCGCGTACCCCCGCATTCATAAATAAAAAGTAGTACAACCGACAATAAAATAGGATACACGATGGCGAATTATGGATGGGAAATGCTTTTGGGTTCGCGTCTACTACTTCTTGAGCGTGCCGATGACCGAGTCCGCCGCATACCGCTGGATGACCTTGGGGTCGTGCAGCATGTTGAACTCCTCCGTCGCGTCGCGCCCCGCGTACAGCATGATCGCCTTCTCGCCTCCAGGGTGGTCGGGCAGGAACTGCGCGTTCACTCAGCTTATGTTCCAGAGAATGGAATACGAAGAAACATACGTTGGTCACATCGAGCACCTCCCCGTTCACCACCACCCAAACGTCGTCCTTCTTCTTGTGCTGCCCCACATCCGCAAGCGTGTACTCCTTCTTGCCCGACGACGACCCCCCAGCAGCAGGCTTGGCCTCCTCCTTCTTCCCCGCGCTCGGCGTCCCCAGCTGGCTCGAGATCGCCCCCAGCCGTCCTCCCGCCTTGGCAATCGCCGCGCTCGACTGCTGCAGCAAATACGCCGCCGCCGAATCGCCCGACACCCGCCCAAACACCACGCACCCCAGCAGCGACGACCCACCCAGACGGTTCGCACCGTGCACACCCCCCGCAACCTCGCCCGCCGCGAACAGCCCCGAGATCGGCTTGCCCTTGGTGTCAATCACCCGCGATTCCGCGTCGACCTCCAGCCCGCCCATCGTGTAGTGCAGCACCGGCGTCATGATCGCCACGTTGAACACGTCGTCGTACTTCCACTCGCCCGAGAAGAACTGTGCGTGGGTGAGCACACGCCGAAAAATAAAACAGCGAGACAAACCTTCTTGCCAAAGGGGTCCTTCTTTGACCGGACGACAGCGTTGTAGTCCTCAAACGTCTTCTTGAGCACAGACGGCTGCAAGCCCATCTCCTTGGCCAGCGCGTCGCCGCTCTCAAACCGCTTCATCAGCCCACGGCCACAGTAGTGCTTGCAATGCCACTCAATCTCCTTTGACGCGGCGCCGTTGAGCAGGAGACGGATCGGGTACTACAACACTCCGTCAGCACTCGTCAGTTGACCCGGGAAACAGATAAAGTACCTTCTTGTTCTCCCAGATCTTGCCAGTAACGTAATCACGGTGCTGCAGCTCGTCGACAAAGCGGGAGCCAGTGTTGTCGAGCAAGAGTCCACCGACACCACGGAGCGCCTCGGCGGCGAGGAACTTGACTTTTGCGTCGGGCTCGTTGGGGTCGACGAGGCCGGTGGGGTGCACCTGCACCTTCTCAAGATCAATGCCCTGGCCGCCGATGGCCATCGCGAGCTTCTGGCCGTCGCCGGTGCAGTGGTCGCCGTTGGTTGTCGGGAGGTCCCAGAGCTCGGGGCGGTACTTTTTAAGCAGCGAGTCCTCGGTAAAGTCGGCAGCGTACCCGCCAGTGGCGAGGATGACGGGGCCGTGCTCGGTGACGGTCTTGCCGTTGTGCGAGTACTCGACGCCAGTGACGGCGCCAGAGTCGTCCTTGACGAGCTTGGTCACGCGCGCCTTCTTGATGATCCTGACGCGGTCGGGGTTGCTGACCGCGAGGTCCTCGAGCCGCTCCATCTGGGCGTAGGTGATGACCTACATGTAGCAGGCCGGTTAGAGAACGCGTCGTGGCGATAGAGCGGAAACGCGGTTTACCATTCCAGGGAACTGGGCGTCACCACGGTGGGTTCGCGGCTGGGAGTGGCCACCGAGACGGGCGACCTTGGAGAGGTCGAGGCCGAATTTGTCCTGGAGCCAGTTGACAGCGTCTCCTGAGCGGCCAGTGAGGACGCGGATGAGATCATCCCGCGCGAGCTCGCGGGCGGATTTCTTGGTGTCATCGAAGAAGGTTTTGGCGTTGTCGGGGATGCCCGCCTCTTGTTGGGTCTGGGTGCCGGCGCCGTTGATGCCAGAGGTGGCCTTGGTTGAGTTTCCACCCATGAAACTACGCGCGAGATGAGGAAAAGCTCAGAGAGTCCCAGCGCACGTACCCTTGCTTGTCGAGGAGGAGGACATTTGCGCCGCGCTCGAGGAGAGTGTGGGCAGCAGAGAGACCGGCGAGACCGCCGCCAACGACGATGACAGACATTTGTAGTGGTGGTGGCGAGGAAGGTGAAAAATACGGATTCGGGTGGCTGAGAACCGGGTGGCTCTTATACGCTCATCAACGATCAGACCGCGATCCCATGTGATTCTAGGACGGCCCGACCTCTGTGATACTGCAAAATTGTGTTTTGCCGGGTAACCCCGCACCATATGGCCGAGAGCCAGACGCGGCATCTATAGTCTAGGAAATAAATATTCTACGCGTCGAGGAACCCCGCAACCACCTCGCAACTTCGGTCCACCGCGTCCCCCATCGACATTTCCAGACTCTCCAGCAGCACCAATCCCGCGACCTTGCCGGTCGGCGCGCCCTTCTCCACGTCCCCGTCTTCGAACACGTCTCGATTCGCGTCGACATAGGCCGGGTACACGATCTGTTCCCAATAATTCGGCGGATCGCGCCACAGCGTCCCCTCTGGATCGGATTGGACTCCAAGCGGAACAGGAACAGCGATGGTTTCAATTGACAATCGGTGCGGGACAGAGCGGAGTTTGCGGAGTAGGGAGGAAAGACATTAGGGTTCACGGAACGCCGTGTAGTGCAATAACATACCTGCGGTGTGGTACCCGTGGCGTTCGTGCCGCCGCGCACGCAGGACATCGTGGGGGACGCGCAGATATATCCGCACGTCGAGCTGTGCGATTACCTCTGGGTGCCAGTAGAGCAGGAACCCGTCGACGAGCCCCCATACGATCTCCTCCTCGCCTGCAGCCGCACGTTGCGTCCGGAGGTTCTCGAACACGCCCACCCAGCGATCGCGCACCTCCGGCGGGATGGGGAGGTCCTTCTGCTCGTTGAGGTGGTCGTGACTGCGGTGGTCGGCGGGAATTTCGCCTGTGGCTTTGACTTTGCGCAGAAAATCAACGAGGCGTGGCCAGTCTATCGCGCCCGGGGCGGCGTCCCAGTCCTGCACGTTGTGCACTGGGTGCATCGGAACGAGTTCTTGGGGCTGGACGACAAGTCAGTACGAGTCCGAGAGGGACCGGCACACGAGACTGACGGGAGCAAAGTCCTGCGCGCAGAAAATTCGTTTAATCACAAAGACCGATACTACAGGGGATACAAACATCTTGGTGGATGATGACGCTGTTGGGGAGGATGCGATGAAGATGCTTTGCGAGAGTGGTCTTGCCGGAACATGTAGCGCCTCTGCAAGTGGTCAGGGACAAGTGGGAGTCGTACGACGCGAACCCAACCCAATTGCCACAAGGATCACTCTAGTTTTCTTGGACATTGGGTCCGCTGGGGTCGTTTGGAGGAAAGAAACGCGTCTCCAAGCCAATGATTGCGATTAGATGAGGCAGTGCCGGTCCATCGGCCCGACTGTAGCAGTTTGGCTCTTGCGCTTTATTTCATTTCGCAGTTCTCAGTCTACGGGTTACCTGGGCTCGCTTGTACTTTGCATGGCAGAGGATCTAGCGAACGCAGCAAAAACATCTGCGTATATCTGCGCCGCAGCCTGGTGTTACGATTCTAAGCAGTGCTGTGACTCTGACGGCGTCAAATAATAACCCTCCTCTACACCATGCACATCGTCGAACCCCCAGCTCCTCTGCCCCTCCGTGCTCTCCCGTAAGTATCCTGTCGTCGTGTGCCGCTCTCCTAACGTCTTTGAACAGTGTAGTTCACATAGTGCGCGATTTCCGAGGGGATGCTCTCGGCGAAATCGACTCCCCAGCACCCCCGGCTGGCGGCTACCCTGAAGTTATCCTCGATGTTGCCGCCCGTCTTACGGACGACAACGCTCCTCATCCCCAACAGTTCTTTGATCTCTGGGAGCTTGTTTTAATGCACTGGTTCCCGACAAGCGAGGTAATAACGCACCCATTCAAGCTTAGCGGCAATTGTTTAATCATACCCGACTAGGGCTATCACATCCGGGATCGGTGGTCCATCCCATACCTCGACGGCGACAACATTGGCACAGACCCCGACGTGACCTTCGCGGTGCTGCAAGGCGACAGCCCCGTCGTGCTCCTCCAGGTAAGCGCCCCGCGCGACTTCCACAACGAGCACACGCGCGCCGCGGCCGAGGCTCTGTCCGCAGAGCACTTTGACCATGTCGCGCCGTACTGCAACGACGCCTACCCGTTGTGCGCCATAGCAGCGATGGGGAAAAAGTGGATGGCATTCCACCGGTCGCCGAATCTCACTGCGTACGAGGCGCAGTCGCTTGGTGAGGAACGCATCGATTGGATGGAGGATATCGTGTCGGAGCCGTCGTATGAGATGCTTGAGCGCTTCTTTGCGACGGTGAAGGAGGCTGGTATGTGGCTTTCATTTTCTTGTCGTGCTGTTTTGACCCTCATCCTCAGTGCGTGCGTGGCGAATTGATTCCAACCTGTGAGGTGCTTTTATAGTCTTTCCCAGTCTTCCTTCAATGTAAAATGTATGTAGCTCGAGGATATTATTATTATTTTAGCGCCCGACTGCGGTCACGCTTACTGTGCCGTACAAATGGCGCGTTTCGGCTACTTATCGGCTACTTATCTCCTACATGAGTCCATCGTCCGACCCAAGCCCCGAGCGCCCGCCGCCGCCGCCGCGAGACCAGCCGAGGCAAATATATTCCTCAACCCTCACACTTAACTGAACCTTAACCTGCACCCTTAACCTGGACAGCCGTGAGCAGGTCAACCAGGCCATTCTCGGCCTTGGCAGGAACTACGTTTCCGCCCAGCGCATCGACGACCGTCCCGCCGACGAGAACACCAGACTGTGGCAGCCCTCGGCCGAGGCTGTTGCTGCTGACAACATTGTCCACGCATATGAGCAGCCATCCAAGGCGCGCGGCATAATCTGGGGTCTCCTCACATTCCTTGTGGCTGGAGCACTAGTGATTCTGTTAGGGGCACCGCAGCTGCTGCCGGACGCGCTCGCGCCGCTCACCGGTGGGTTCAAGCATGCGGTTGTCTGTCTAATTTAACCATGATTAGGCCGTCTGCCAAAGGACCCTTTGCGCGCTGCGCTGCGCATCCTCGATGTCGCCCCAGTCATCGTAAGTTCGGTCTTGTCCGACGCAATTTATACTAATCGACTCAGGATGGGCATATTGGTCTGCAATGAGCTCACATAGACAGAATTCACCCTGACGTTGTCCGAACAGACCTGCCCATCCTCTTACGCTCTCGTTTCGGTAACAACGTTTCTGCCGTCGACCTCTCCAAAGAATTCGTGGGACATGTGGACATTCCTCGCCTTCGGCAAGGCAAGGTCGGCGGGTTCTTCTGGTCAGCTCAACTGCATCCTACCCCCAAATTCTGGACTCAAATTCCTCTCCTCAGGTCGGTCTACGTCGGCTGCCCGAATCCCGAGATAGAGGGCAAAGACTTCCTCGGGGCTTCCTGGCGCGTCCGGTGCGTCCTTCCTTGACTTTGACGCGTGGAATTCGTCCGAGCGTCTGTAGGGATACATTAGAGCAAATAGATGTCGCGCGCCTGACGATAGACAAGTATCCCGATGCAAGTTGTTCCCGGGCAATTGAGTATATTGTACTTAAACCTCTTACAGGTGTTCCAGTATGCTTTGGGGTCACAGGACATCCGCGACGCGATTATCAGCGGGAAAATCGCGAGGTTCGTCTTCCTAACTCCTCGCGCGTAATATAACCTGAAACTCATCATTCCAGCTTGCTCGGTGTCGAAGGGTATGCCTTCAATCTTCTTTGAAACCGAAATCCTTTTGAACGCCTTGTACAGCGGCCACCAGCTCGGCAACTCGATCGCGGTCCTGCGCCAGTACCACGCGCTCGGTGTGCGCTACGTGACGCTCACCCACACCTGCCATAACGCGTTCGCTGACTCGTGCGGCTTCGAGCCGGGCATGATACCCCTCCACGGTGGACTGAGGCAGGTTTCCCGTTCATCATTCCTTGTCATTTTACTCACATGCATATGCTCCAGCCCGCTCGGCCTCCGTCTGATCGACGAGATGAACCGCCTCGGGGTTCTGGTCGACCTTTCGCACACATCGGACGACACCGCGCGCCAGGCACTCAAACATTCAAAGGCGCCCGTTATCTGGTCGCACTCGTCCGCGCGTGCGGTGCACGACGTGCCGCGAAACGTTCCCGACGACGTGCTTGCACTTGTCGGAACGGGTGAGGGGCAGACGGATGCCATCGTGATGGTGCGTTAGCGCTGCGTCCGAGTTAAATATAGGCGTTAAAATTAACATGCTGCTCCAGGTCAACTTTGCGCCGTTCTTCGTCGCGGATCCGGGCAACGCGACGGTGTATTCGGTTGCGGATCATGTTGAACATATCGCGAAGATTGCGGGAAAGTTCCAGTAAGCACGCGTTCTCTACCCGGGGTTCGTATTGACTAGTTTGCATCGCAGCGTCGGACTCGGGAGTGATTACGATGGTTTGCGTCTTAATTTACGAAAACCCGGGTGGATTCTGACCAGACCGTACTCTAGGCATCGACAGCACTCCCGTGGGCCTCGAAGATGTGTCCAAGTACCCCGCCTTGGTCAGTTTCTGTTTGTTGCTCTCCCCTCCTTGATATCTCACCTGTCGTCTATCTAGATCGCTGAGCTCTACACCCGTGGCTGGACCAAGTACGAACTCGCAGGGCTCACAGGCGGGAACCTTTTGCGCGTTTTTGAGGGCGCAGAGAAGGCTTCCCGGGACCTCAAGGCCGCAGGGACACCTCCCGTCTTTGACGTCTATCCAAAGCGCACGGATTTGCCCATACTGTAACTTTAACCAGGGCGACTGGCCGAGCGCCTGAACAGGTTGGAACGTGGTTTGGGCCATGGGAATATGATATCATGCATCGCCATCCGAAGTTCTTCTTCCGCGGTATCAAAACTTGACTTGAATCATCCTTCTAACGGGTCCCCGATTTGGCAACTTACTGAATTGCCTTTCTAAGCCGGCGATCAAGCGCTTGGACCGCCCATTGCGGCCCCCCGGTTAATAATGATCGCTAACTAGGTAGGCGCGGCGACCGAGGTGGGGCGGGCATATCAGCGAGCTGTTAGTGTTATGGCGGCGAGGACCAATTCATGACACTCTAAATCTCCTAGCAAATATCCCCATTGGATAGCGTACCCTGGTCACGGCATCCCCTCCGCAACTTGGGTCTCCGTCCTTCGATGCGTGTCTTCGCAGAACGCCAACCCCTAGATGTCACCAATGATGTTTTCTGCAATTTCCGCTACTACAGGGGTGGGCTGGACCTGAGGTGTCGTTGCGCTCGGTTGCACTCTTTCTATCGTAACCCCATAGAAAACCAGTATTGCCGTCGTGATCCCCGCCCGCGCTTGGCCTCCATATCCCCGTGCGCGTGTCACGATGACGGGTTTCCTACGGCAGGTTGCCTGGGGTGAGGGAGTGGGCGAGATTCTCGAGTTAAGTTGAGTTGGACTCGCGCTGGACGCAGTCTTCAGTATCTCTGGTCATTTCTGCGTCCAGTATTTCTGGTCGTTTCTATCACACCAAGTCCTAGTTCTTGGCCCGGCGTCAACAACATGGCTTGTTTTTCTTCGTCTGCTGTTTCAATTCTATCTCTGTGCCTGGTACATGCTGCACAAATTCTATTTCTGTGCCTGGTACATGCTGCACAATGTCACGGCCTGTTAACTCGTCGTATTCAACCCGCGGTTGTCTCCGACTCGGTTTCAGGGTGAGTACTCGTTATTATTATAGGCAGACCGCGGTTGTTGACAGTTATTGCAGGTGCGAGACCGTGTGCAGCCGTCGAACATCTAGGGACGTGTCTCCTAGAAAGGAAACGGAATTCACTTTCGTGCGTAAATTATCCAAACAGCAAGCGAATAATGGATTGATTCATTAGCTTTCACGCCGCTCCTTTCAACTGGATGATAATAATAGCAGGATCGTGGCCGTAGTGGCTGCAATCGTCGGGTGTTCTCGCGTGTTGCGGGATCCTGTCTATTGTGCTGTGGTATCGACGGAGACTTTTGGTCACTTGGTCTTCTAAAGAGGAAAGCACGCCAGTGGGAGGACTTCCCTCCGGTCAGCGCGCGGTATCCTGCCCCCTCGCCTCATATCTATGCGGAACGACTGGCGTCGGCGGGTCGGTCCACAATGTCTCTCGCGGCAATATCCTCCCCGCCGAAACTCACCATCGCCACTAACGGCGCGCCATCCGCCGGGGAACTCGAAGCAAACCGAGTTCCTCCCCCGCGTCTCTCCCGCCTACCATCTCTTGCTTGGCCTCTCCCTCGATAGCAAAAATACGCGACGCGCTCCGCTCTCCGCGGAGACATGACTCGGTCAAAGACCTCCCCGGGCCCAACGGCCCAAGGCGTGGCCGAGGTCCCCGCACCCCCTTCTCCAATTATACGGAGGAGTCAGCCCCTTCTCCAATTATAACGAAAGAGTTGACTCGCCTTCCGGCGCGAGAGCACGCCGCGCGAGTGGCATTCCCAACGAGAGCTGTCATTGACACTACCCTGATCAGCAAGCAGAATGCAGGGAGAATAGTGTGGAAGTCCAAAATCAAGGTTAATACTTGGACTGTAATATGTGTGAGGTGTGATAAATTGTGTGGATCTTACGATTGCATTTCTTTTCTTTTGCATCTTCGCGTGGTTGATACACACTTGAGATGGAAAAAAGCCGAATTTCAACACGCGATTCCGGGTAGGAATCCAGGATAGGCGCTGTTTCAACTGTCAAATAACAGGAACCGCGTGTGTAGAATGTGATCCTAGGCGAACCTACATCGTATGTAGCTTCTGGAGCACATCACTGGCAAAAC
>JARKIB010000621.1:0-53086 GCA_029378385.1 Mycena metata | reverse complement strand
CAAGACGGCAGAAAATGTTCTGCCTGGTGTTAGAAGCTCAAGAAATCACTGAAATTCATCGCTCTGGTGGACTGGTGCTCACTTTATCCTCTTGCCGCATTTCCGATGGAGCCCTTCCTCTGGATCCCAAGTCCAAACAACCACGACGACCACCAAGTACTGTACTATTGAAGTAGGAACATTTCGGCGGCACTGCAAGTGGACTTGTGTCTAGACACTTGACCTCTTTGGCCGCAACCGGCCCACCAGTTGAATCCTTGGCTCATGACTCACCGTGAAGTTCTTCGGACATTCAATCACCTTCGTGAAACACTGGAATTTTAACCTGACTTTGTAGCTAGCGCTACTTTGTCTCTCTCACTAGGGGCAAAGACCCAGGCAGATGAAGCCATGTGCGATAAACGCACATTCGACGCAGATGAACTGGAGATATAAAAGACTATACAAAGGATAGGTCACGGTTCAACAATTGCTCTTTCTTAGACAAAGGCTGGACAAAGGCCAGACAAAGGGCAGGAGAGGTTTCCCAGGTGCAGGGAATTCTGCCCTGAGCTGGTCCTGCCCTTTGTCTAGGCTTTGTCTTACCTTTGTGCAGTAAAGAATCATTGTTAAATTGTCACATTACCCTTTGATATCTCCGGTCCATCTGCGATGGACGCGCGTTTATCGCACATGATTTCATGTGCCTGGGTCTTTGCCCCTAGTGTCTCTGGACAGTGGATCCCCCGGATGATCTTCGTACCTCACTCAAATACAACGGGACCTGGTTGTCACCGTGCCGGCCAACTCATGCGTTCGCATTCTCGTTCTCCGCGGTTGGAGTAAAATTGGATTCCAGGGGTAGGGAGATTTTTCGGAGGCCTCTGCGCCCACCCGACGTGTGATACGCGGCTTCGCCGCTTCAATTTTTACATTGGCACCGCCATACCCCCTATCTACGGGTTAGTCGACCACGTCCCTCCGTTTCATCGGCATGTCTCTGACTTGGTGCTATTGATTTAGTGGAGGCCGTATCAGAGACAATATATGCCGTTGGAAATTCGTCTTGTGCTGCCTACGGCTTCGCCTTTACCACCAGCGCAAGGTAGGTGCTCTGTGCTATGCGTCTAGCAGCATCCCTCATTATTATTTCCTTCCCTTCCAGATTTTTGCTGTTCATTCTCGGCTTCGCCGCAGTGTTTACGAAGCAAAATCTGGACTAAGTGAGCGGCGCCGCCGTCATTTACGAGAGCATAGTGAAAACTAATACCGCACTGGGCTTTATAGCTTGTGCTCTCGCGTCACCCACCCTCCTCTCCCACGAACTTTTTATTACTCTTTAATTCTCTATAGTACTTTTTTTTGATTCCTCTCTACTGTATGTACTTGTAACTAGCCTTTACCTCCAAGCTCAATCCATGCGGGGTCCGCTTCGGCGGGCTTGCGCTTATTGCTACTTCCTCGAAGCGTTCGGAACGCGGCAGAGGACGGCCATCATCAACGAAAAGAAATCTTCGTTTTGCCTCAACGGACAACGGACGTGGATGCGGCATCACTGGAGCTTTTCTCTGTTACATACTCCTTTCTGAACTAACGGCCATCTGTGGTTGGTCAATATTACAGATTCCCACTCATAATATCAACTCCAACTTCCTCGCTCCTCCGAAACGGCCGCGAACTTAAGCTTCGAGTATGTCCTCCGTCCAACCTCTATAGCTATGCTCTGGGTGTTTACCTACTCTACACGAAGCACGAAATTCGAGCCGCAAGCGCGAACGCCCCAGTGATCAACTTGCTAGGCAAATTCCCTCCTCGTCTTTTAAAATGAGAAAGAATTGTAGAATTTTCCATAGCTCAAGCATATGGCAAGTGCGATCTCTCACGACTGGGAAGAAAGTCCCGAACCGCCAGCGCCGGTCGGGAAGAACGAGAAGAAATCAATTGAGCCGGTGTTGAATTCGTGGCTCCCGATGGATTAATGCTGTTCTCACGCATTTCTTACTGCTTTGAATATTGCCATCACCCACCCACAAGTCCAATCGACAAGAATACCCAAGAAATATCAACGCTGCATTCGCTACCTCTGGTGGCATCAGATCTTATCTCTCCTCCTCAAATGCTCCTTGGGTTCCACAAAAAATACTTCAATCGCTCTGGTCTGTTACTCGATGTCAAATCCTATGATCGCGCGCAACATCCTTCAACCTCAGCATCAAAAGGAATTAATGGGGAAATATTGATCCGGCGTTGAAACTTGTTACTTAAACTTCTTCCGCTCAAAAACATCGCCTCTCAATGCAAGTCCTCGATCTGACCTCTATGATCGGGCTCCGCATCCACTCCACAGAGCCGTGAACGCGAACGCGAACGCCAAAATACTGGCAGAACTCGATCACCTTACTCGACGGGGTCGTGGTTTCATTCTTTCACGGTCGCAATTGAGTGCTGCCCCGCTCTCTTGCATAACGACGAAATATTCTTCTGCACTCCCTGGGGTTGGGTCTTCAGTTTGATATTTGACTTGATCTACGGAGTACATGATGTCAAATGCTACGGGACTCGAAGGATCATGGGATTTAGTGCCTCTAATTGGTGGTTTACTATACTCTTGGCCTCCGACCCCTTCATGGGCTTCTGCAAATTTCACTGTAACGATGGTGCACACCTCTGCGTGTACCGTGATTTAATCAATATGTATAAGCTTACTACTCTCAACTCGCTATTCCATTAAATAAATAAATTTTCAATAAACAACATAGCAAGTTCACATAAGTACAAAATGAGCTAGGACCGCATAGGATGATTCAACACTCAGGCGGCAATCAATTCAGCTGGTTCTTCTTCCAACCAGGTTCTTCAGCATCACTATCCACTTCCTCCACCTTCCCTGCATGAACATTGAGCTCAGCCAACCAAGCCAAGTTCTTTCGGGCTGCTCTTTTTATCTCCTCACGATATCACCACCCTCTCATCAATGTCCGGAAGTCTCTTGGCCTGTGACGAGCGCTCAAAGAGTGGCCTTGCAGTTTCCCCACAGTGCCAGTGCCTTCAGTAAATCCCCGTTCTTCTTGGCTAAGTCCCCAAGTCGGACCATACACTCTGCCCTGCTACGGTGGACATCCATGTTGGTGAATCCCTCCGAGGCAACAGTGAACAAGCTGATAGCGCGTGACTTCATCATTCTCCATGAGGTGAACATCTCCAAGGTATTGCAGAGCCTTGTGGATTCCCAATCTCTCTTTTGTTTTGAGAGAGTGTGCCAGAAGGACTATACTCCATGATGGATCATGGTGTGTGCCCCAGGAAGTGATATCTGCCAGTCTCTCCAGGCAGTAACTCACTACTTCAGAAAATTGCTTCCACCCAAATTTGAGGCATTTACGAAATAAAGCATGACATATCTCCTTCTCTGAGATTCAGATCAGCTTGAGTCACATCACAAGCAATTGTCATTGTTTTACTTCCAATTTGCGTGAAAATGCTTTGTGATGCACATATTTTCCCTTGGATGGTGTTATACGAGACTCCCATAGGAATCTCGACTTGAGCAATATTGATCAGGGAAAGAGCTTCATGATACAGCTGTCCCCCCTGATAGGTCTGTAGGAGTTGCCTGTAGAGCTTACAAGCATGGCCATACTCTGATTTGAGTGCATGAACTTCTGCCTGACAGTTCATCAGGGCATGGCCCAACGCCCCATGGGACAGACCACACAGCTCTATGAGAGGCACTGGCCCTTCTGACTAGAATATGCATTCACGATAATTACCCAAAGCTTGGCAGCACAAGGCCTCAGTGTATAGTCCTTGTGCTGTCTGTGTGCAAATCCCCAGACATCTTGGCAGTCTTTGTGCCTCCCGAGCATTGGCTCGGGCAGCGATACTGTCACTTAGCCGCCATTTAATCAATGAAAGACGATACAAGGCTGCAGATGGTTGGCTAATGTTTCCATGTGACTTTGCCAAGGAGAGGCCTGTTTGGATATATTTTAGAGACCTGGGAATGTCGAGCCTTGAGTAATACGAGCTTAAATTATTGTAAAAGGTAACTACAATATATTTCCTGAGCCTACTTCTTAACCGAGAAAGTAGACATACCTTCCAAATCAGGATCATCGAAAGTCTTCAACCACTCAAAAGTTTGAGCAGTCAATGTTTCAGGATGGGGGATTGCACGAGATTCTGGGGCACCAAATAACCTAGCAGTGAAGGATGCTTTTGCCTGATGATCCTCTGAGTGTGGGAGGAGGCTGAGTACCTTGTCCACGAGAGGCATTGCTGCTTTGCCAATATTTGAATTGAACAAGATGAAGGGAGATGTGCAGGAGATGCTATCTGCTAGATTGGGATGCCCCATGTATAATCCGTTTTGGATAATGTTCTGAATATTGGTGTAATTCGAAGTCAGTCGTTGAACATAGAGAGCTGCGGATTGTTTTCCTTCCCCCCATTAATTATGTATGGCTTGCAGGAGCTCCTGGAGGTGCTTGAGTAGTGGTGTGATCATTTCTTCTGTTGGGGGTAGAAATTTTGCCATGTACTCTCTGACTGTGACCAGAACTTTGAGCCGTTTGTGGTCATCAAGATAAGGCCAAAGCAGTGCGAAGCAAAGCCCTTTTGCATTCAAAATGTCCTGGACTGAAAAGTTGCTTTGCCTCAGCTCATACATCAGAGAGCCCATCTGGGAGAATTGACAAGAGACTCAGAAGCTCCTGAGTGTCAGGGGTGGATGTGATTCTTGGACTTGCAAGGGAAAGCGAGATGGATATCTCGAGATTGGATCCTTCGGTCATTATCCCTTTGAGATAACTGAGGTATGCTCCCTCTTCCAGCGCGCTAAGATTGCACTGCAGCCCTCCATATCCACAGCATGAGCAAGAAGGTTGATTGAAAAGCGGCATATTGTCTGTGAGGCCTAGGATTTGGTCTACTTCCTCCGTTGAATGTCCATCATCTACAATGTCAAAGAACATCTTTCGACTAGCCTCTTGTGCCAAGGGCTCCAGAGGGGGGTAGGAATGGTCGTGTCCACTGCACTTTGGAGGGTCTCTCTGCACCTCGCATTGTAATCTTGACTTTATAAGCCAAACACATACACAAGAAGAGATGAGAATACACACCATCAATGTTAGACTGGCTATGTCCTGTGAGTAGGGAGAGGAATTCCTCGACCACTTTGCGGGATTCTGCTGGCTCCCAAGCGGGTCTCGAGGTTATCAAGAATCAGCAGGGTAGGTGGACCCTCTGAAAGGCGGTGAATAACTATTCGAGTCACATCCTGACCCGGCTTCATGCCAAGGTGGGCCCCAATGAGACCTGCAAGTTCCACCTTGTTTGATGCAGTGTCACAGGTAACAAACAATCGATTTTCTTGGTACTTGATTATGATTTCTTGATGATGTAAGACAGTTTGCGCCAAACTGGTCTTTCCCATCCCACCAGCACCCAGAATGGCTATCCTAGCAGTGCCTTGCCTGAAGTGTTCAAGGATAGCGGCAAGCTCTGATTCACGTCCATGAAATATCTTGGGCTCCGCTGGCAACATAGAGATAGAATTGGAGCTATGACATCCATTAGCATTGACACAAAAGCCCAGGGTTGTTTGTGATCACCTTGCATATGAGGCTAGAATAAATTTGACTGGTCTGTGCATTTGTTAATATTGCTCAACTAAAGCATATGCTCACATACAAATGATGCTGATTCTGAACTGGATATAGTCTCAATCATGTTGAGCACCTCCTGGTGCCTGATCTGGGCCTGTTCTTCCATTTCTCTGGCAGTAGGCATGATATCCAAAGATTTAATCTGCAGACCATTTTTGAGGGGGGTAGATTTACTTCTGTGCATGCAGTGCTCACCTGAAAGAACACAAGTCCCTGTTGCAAACCCGTCTTGCAATCCTTCAGCAGTCCATTTAATTCTCCCTGTCGGAAGAATTTCTTGACTTTGCTGCCACTTTGCTGTGCCTCAATAAATGTATGAATCTTGTGGAGGGTCCTAAATATATAGTGAGCCATGTGGATATGCATGAGATTGGAGGTTACTGAGTGAAATTGGTAATTTCATTCAATATGCTGGGTGGTAGTTCGATACCAGTGTCTGACTTGATGTAAACACCAATAATTGCACTGAGTATGACCTGGCTCTGCTCCATCAGCTCAGTACACTTATTTTTTTGTTGTTTGATAGTCTAGAACATTATTCAGTGCCATACTCAGGCCACTTTACTTTGAAATATACCTGAACCATTGTCAAAAGTGATTGTGTGGTATTCACCACGGCTTCCAACCCATGTATCTTCAGGGTGTTGATCAGGACATTGAGTGTGTTGACTGTGATGGTAACAGATGTTGAGATATGCTCCAAGCGGATTTTGGTTACTGTTTGTTGATGGTGCATGTTGGGAAAAGGGTCCTGTCAAAGGGAACCCTTCCACGCTTTATATGTCACAAGAGCGCGCGGGGGTGATATAAATCTCGGGGTCGTTAAGCTTGAAACAAAGCTGTTGAGTTGCAGTGATAGAAATATGTCATGTGTACCTTCGGTGCATTATCGGCATGAGCAGGACGTGCCAAGGCCGCGCCAAAAAGGGATTACTGTACTATTACGACCATTGGTTCAGGTGACGGGTGACGGACCTTCGTGAAGCGAACCAATTTGGTGTCGGTGACGGTGACATTCTAATTTTTGGCCTGAAATAGAGGTGAAACTGTCAAAAAAAATCTCGGCCGGCACCCGCCAGAGGTTGCCGTGTGTCCATCTATGGGAATCTCTAGTGATTGCCGATCAATGAACGTTGATCCCAGTGAACCTTACGGGCTGTGTGATGGAATCAAATATTGATCCGGCTGTACTTATTGTCTTCCCACGACAACGACCAAACACAAAGGCTGCTGCCTGCATTCTGTGCTATTCTGTGTAACCTAGCGCACTGCCGAACGCCTGTCATGCCGATTTTCACCGCCTTTCAAGTCCACAGTCAGACCCGACTCTTCTTACCCATTGACCCACACCTAGTCAACAGACGCTACACCGCCAACTTGCGGATTCACGTCGGCCAGGTGATCGGGCCACCTGTATCCATCAATTCTTGCAGCTGGCCATTGTCCTTCAACCGGCTGGCGACCAGCTGGAGCGGGCAGCTGTGAATTTAGCTGTCCACCACATTATCTTTTCCCAGTAACCAGCCGTAAGTGCTGGGTAGTATCCAGCCTGCAGCGGCCCATGTGCTTAATGGGAATGCCATGGTCCGGTGGTGTTGTTCCAAGTTGAACCAAACTAAAGTTGAACACAACCAGTTCAGGCCGGAGCTCGACCTAGAAATTTGGTGAAAAGGCACAACTACTCACCACTTTCAATGTAGGTATAAGTATAATTAACGTGGTGGTAGAGACAAAGACAATGCGGAAATATTTGAGTCCAGCTCCGTCGAATCACATGTCCACGTGACAGCAACAATGGTTTGTTTTGACGGGAACAAACACAGCGCACTTCTCTTTCTCTCTCTCAGCTCCATCCCGCGGTGCCACTCCTCAGCGACAACCACAACTCACAACTTTCTCCAGGAAGTCTCCCTGGACAGGGCTTTCTTTTCTTTCCTTCAAGCCTCTCTCCGATAGCCTGCCTCAAGGGTCAAGATGTGAATGAGTGACTGCCATGACTTCAAAAGAACGGTCCCGTATCCATCCCTCCAAGTACCAAGACCCAAGACTGGAGTACTGATGTCCGATAATTGCTTGCGCTGACATCGACGACTCAAGACGAAGGCGAAACGAGGCGGCAAAACTTGGGTGGCATCGCAAAAAAAAATTGCCCTAGCCTCACGATACCTCAAGATGGAACATTGGGTGGCAATATATGCTTTAGTTCAAAATGGGCAAGATATTGTCTCAAGTGAAACTGCGGAAACTCCCCAAGATTGTTGGCCATTAGTGCAATTGTTCAAGCACTCTTCGAGAACTGGTGCACGACCGGCCTACAAGACGCCATTCCTCGGCCTTCATCTTCCCCCGACGCCCTGATTAGCGAGCTGCCGATATCAGCGACAGGCGGGTACTGTAGGGTTTCACAATCGAATGGTATTTAGTTGCACCATTGTATGGTCTCTACCAGAAGGTTGCAGAAGGTTGGATGCACAGGGGACGCGGTCTAATAGACCTTACATCAGGAAAAAACCCCCGGGCCGTAGCACCCCGGTTGATTAGATAGCGCTACAGAGAGATACAGATCTCCACGCCAAGCTATAGCAGCTACATAGCAATTGTATGCTACATATCGGTGAACCAGTGATACACAGTGCTACACTACCTTGCAAGATATCTACAGGGTGTTACATAGCTTCTTGCTTTATCTACTGCAGCAATGTTGATCAGGTTTTCGGGAGACCTGTCGAAAGTTGAATTGATTAACCTGATTCTATTAAGTACCACGTCGTTCACCCTGGAAACGACTAAATGGTCTGTAAACTCAGTAATATACCCGGTTGAATTCGACACGCAAACTCCGCGGCTGAGGGGGTTGTTCTTCCTGCACTCATTTTAGAATTAGAGAAGAGGCTAAGTCCTTTTGAACATAGGAGTGAACATGCCAAGCAACAGGATGGTCGATTTGACCTTGCGCAGATGCCAGAGAAAAATCTGAGTTCAAACGTTCGGAATTTGACAAGTCAGTAACCGAGCGGCCCCGGCGCCCGAGCCCATCAAATCGCGTGATGTTGGTTGATATTGATGCGACGTCGTTGCCACGGCGTCGTCTCTTCCCCCCACCATCCTGCTCTCCACCTCACTGCTTTGGCGGTGTATGCTCCCCCAATCTCCATTACTCGGCTACCCTCTCCCATCCGAACCGCAGCATTCAAGCCTCCGAGTGTCAGGCCCGCGCAATCGGCCGCATGGCAAGTCCCGATCTGACTCGTCGTCCAAGCCCTATGAGTACCGGACTTTCAAAACCTCTTCCGACCTCCAAGACTCCCTTCAAGACTCCTTTCAAGAAACCTCCAGGCATTCCAGACTCTGCAAGACCTCAATTCACGAATTCAAGCAAAGATTTCATCAAGTTGGTCACAAGACGCGATGAAGCTTCGAGTACCTCAATCGCCAAACTCTTATTCAGGCCTCCGCGCTCCAATCATGTCCGTAACTCCTGAGGTGCGCCGGCTTATATCATTTGATTATTGTTACTGATATCACCTCTCAGTTTCTTTCCAGCGCGACACCTTGTCCCCTATTCCCAAACTGGAGCTTCCTCCGGCCATGTGTCCCTCCTTCTGCTTGCTGATCTGACCTGTTTTTCAGCTTCCACTCCGGCGCTCAGCCAATCAGTAGTGTCACCGCCACCACCTTCCGCAAGCAGATTCTCGACGCTGCAATCAAGGAGGCGCAGGAGGGCTTGATGACGTTTAATGATTCTGAGTAGATTATGATTTTTGATTACCCCCCCCCCCCCTTTTTTTTTTATGCTGTATTCCGTCCAGTAGATGATTATTTATTGTGTTTTTTTTTTGCGATCCCTTGCCTTGGATGAGCAACTATAATGGCCTATGTGTAGATATGTAGTTTACGGCGCTACGGTGCTACAGCACTATGTATTGTTGGCTTGGAACTACCCTAGCTACAGTGTACTACATAATTACGGCGGAGAGCTACAGCGTGCTATATAACAGGGGACAAACGACAGCGCTATACGAGCTATGGTTGATACATAGGGTGATGTAGCTTGTGGGGTTTTTCCTGATGTAGACCTTAGACCTACTGATGGCAACAGCAAGTGGTAGACCAGGCGATAGACCTGGGTCACAATTCTTAGGCCTGTAACGAACCTGATCGTAGACCTCGCTGATGCGGCCCGTATTTTCGATGGTAGACCTGATCAACATCTCCCATCGGCGCATCAATCCCTCCTTCCCGAACTCCGAGTCCACTTCTCCCGCTGCCCACACACGGAGCCTATCTCAATTACAAATCATCGAGAACAGGCATGACGTCCAGTGAAAAAAAATCTACGTGAAAAAGCGTACTGCATTTCTTGGCCCACGTCATCGAGTGATCGCTATCGCTACAGTCGGACCGATCTCCCTTGTTGTTTACTTCCAAGTTTCCAACATTCTTTTGTCTTCTCCGCCCTCAGATTACGCAGGAAAAGAACAATAATGCAATCTCCTATATCAACCAGCCCGCAACAATGTCTTCATCCATGGACTCCCCACTCGACTACGACTCCACCGCAACATACATTGAGCTGGTCCGGCTCTTGAAGCCTTATTTGGCCACTTTCGAGCCGTCGTACCGTTCTCGCCCCCCGGAATTTCTGTCCATCGAGGCGCACGACTTCCTCAAGTTGTCTATCGGTGTTACCGATGAAGTGGGCAAACCAAGGGGGAACCGGCATTCTAAAAAATTATATAGGGCTGTTTTCCTTTTTTCCGGCTCGACCGCTGGACTAACTAACTAACGTAACGTTCCCACGCACCATATATGGTAATTTGTTACGTGTTCAAGTCACCGGTGAGCTGAAAATTCAATGCAGACCATCCATATTCAGCTCTTTTCGATGTAGGAAACCAATTGCAGTATTCAAACGTCCAAAACAATCGCCTAAGACAATTTTTTTTGATTTTCCGAGCTTGTCATCCTCTCTTACCATGTATGGACATCAACTCAAGCAACAAATGCAGATGGGTGAACAGGGCAGTTTGAAGGTATACAACATTCAGAGACCGAAATTAACCGCCTGAGGGCTGGTCAAACGGCAATTCTCGGCCAAAAAGTGACGGTTGAACTTTTTTTTTTCCGGCCTGGCAGCCGGACTAACTGACCGGCCCTTAGTCGCCGGTTTGAATGCCGGTACCCCCTTGGGGCAAACTTGCTTGGCAACAATTGCGCTCAATCGCGTGGGCTCGCGATCTCACGCCTTCAGAACAACTCGCTGCTCGTGCAAAATATATTGAACTCTTTCTAGAGCATGGACTCTCGAGGAAAATTGGTACTTCTGACTTCGACCCATTCTGTGTTATTATTCATCGCCTTGACTACGTTTATATACACTCGAGCCTCCGACACGGGTTTGCATCGACCCCAACTGTGCCAAGGCCTTGCTTGCAGATCCTTCGCTGTTGCGCAACCGAGAATTGGTGGAACCTAACACAATTCCGGTCACCATATTCACCAAGGAGTTTGGTAGCACCCCGGGGTTCGCGACCTCTCGTTATTGTCGAAGTATATGGTTTTCTTTGCAGTTTCAATATCCTGCTGACTTATTCAGACTGCCACACATGGTATTTTCCCAACTATTTCGTTCAGGCGACTGAACGCACCTATTACGCGGGAGTATCAATGCTCATTCAGTCGTCGCAACACTTTTACATCGACAAGGAGTTGTGTGAACTGTTTTCTGTAATGATGGTTACATCCTGGTGCGCTCTTTCTTACTCTGCTAAACTCGGAACTTATTCAAATGTATGCACAGGACCTCTGCGACAAACTGTGCTCGGACTTACAACTCGGGCCTTTCGAATGAAGCTATTCAACCCTCCCTGCCCGCAACCTGGTCGACGAGCCTTGAGCTCGATGTCCAGGATGTCTGGAACGCATTCTTCCTCTATGCGTTACTCCTGGACAATCAGGTCCACGGGACGATTCTGCATTTGTCGCATACCGCACCATCCCAGTTCGAACGCTTGCGCCCTGCTCTTCATGAGCGTAACTTGCGTATGGCTGGAGTCGGGCAGCCGGGTTGGAATCATGCGTGTAATCTCTGCTGTAGCATATATATTGACGAAGATGGAAACGAATGTAAGTTGCTATTTGTTCGACTTGTACTGAACTGATTCCTTGCCTATAGATGTCGTTCGTTCAACAGTTACAGATGGGATTACCATCGGAAGCCCGTGCTGCGCTGTCCACGACTGCCTCGAACCACTTGTATCCGTCAAACACCGCTACTGTACACTTCACCGCGCGCTCGACAAGCAGTGCGCAGTTACAACGTGTGAACGCGACTCCGAAACTGGCTTTCGCACTTGTCCTGACCCCGAACATCGCCGGCTCGAATCCTATGATTACTTGCAAGGCAAAGCAATGTTTCAGCTAAAGCATCGCCTCGAGCGGCTCAAGGTCTCGCAAACTCACGATTCTTTGGCGCCTGGCTCCAGCACTTCACCCAATCGCATGGCCGACGAGGGCGATGGCGACCTCATGCCTGAGCTGGTCGATGCTCCGCAAGGTGACGACGAGGATGATGAGGGAGCTGCGGAGGGACCTGGGGCGGATGCAGATGAGGATGTTGAGATTGATGTTGCTGGAATTTGCGAGGGGAAGCCGGAGACAGGTAATAAGACAGTCCGCGCTCGCTTTGGACGAAGGCGTACACATAACGAGCAGCTCTGTGTCGGTTCCTGTGGTGTCATTCTTGGTCGGGCCACATTCTATGGCTCCGAGGCCCCGAATGGTGTCCACGTATGTCCTGAATCTAATTGATTTTTCCCTGCTCTGAACATAAAATTTGCCAGGAATTCTGGATGAAATTGTTTCCGACGAAGGCTTCTCTTCCACAAGTCCTCTGGCACGACAACAATTGCCGAATGGTCGCCATGCTCAAGAATGATCCGGAAGAGTATCTCCGGAACTACTTCGACCGCTGTGCACTCCCCGTTGACGTCTTCCACTTCAAGTGCAAGCACAAGGAAGGCGACCTAGAGTGTGGCCGCAACTGTAACCCCTATCTCTGGCCTGAATTACGCACCAGCGACGGGAAATGGCGCTTCAATTCTTCCGCTGCTGAACAGACCAACGCGTGGTTCGGTGGATTCCACTCGATGGTGCGCGAGATGCAGACAGACCGCTATAACTTCTTTCTGGATGAGATGATTTTGCGTCGCAACAAGACACTTACCAAGGATCTGGCGCGGCGAGGGGAAATGCCCTATTCTATTCCTCGCAGTGAATTGCTGAAGCCGGGTCCGTCTTGTTTGATTTGCTGAGAATATGTGCTAACACTTCCGATATTATAGATACTTTGAGCTCAAGTTCTGAGAGCCCTTCAGATTAATTTTCTTGCATTTTTTGTACAATGTATACTGCCATGCTTAATTTCTTGCGCTGTTTTTGGAAGTAACTCAGGACATGAGTTGAAAATCTGAAATCTATGGTCAGGGGATGGTTTTTGAGATTTCCTAAGCTTCTTGAACCATTTCCTGACCTGTTTGGTGCCTCACAATTCCTTAGCAAGACGATCCCCTTCCGCAGGACTTTTTCTGCGGCGACGGCGACTCGAAATCAAAGCACTGCCACAACCAAATGCGGAACTCCTCTTCTTCTGTTGTCCATCATGTCTAGCCACAGCCGTCGCTCTCATGCATTCTGTCGACCTAAAGCAGATGGGGAAGAATGGGCTCGCCTTGAAGGCGAGGGGAAACACTGGCGGAGGAGGATGGAACAAATGGGGAAAACTCATCAGGAAAACCCTCCCCAGGAATTTTGTTACATTTTGAACAAAAATTCCTCAAAATACCTTCAGTTTTTCCAATGTACGAAAATGTATCAAAATATGTTCTCACCTGTGATAATTACTGCAAAGTTACACAAAATTCTTCAACATTTGCGACAGATTCTTTTGGCTTTCCAGGATAAATATGGCACTCTCAAAGACACAGAAGGCATGAAAGAACAAAAGATGAGATGCATTCAGAACTACGTAAGAACATGCATGTGTACATAAGTACACGGCTAAACCGAAATCTTGCAAAATTGTACGAATTTGTGTGTAAGGATTTGTTATGACTGTTTCTTACCTTTTCGTTAAGAAAATCGTGTAAACGTACTAAGGAATCAGTTGCTGAGGAATCTTTGCTAAGGCGCAACGATGTGGTAAGATCCTGAGCCAGGCAATCATCGCCAACAGTTTGGCCGGGGTGCCGAGCAGACAGCGGTCCGTGCGTGGGGAGCAAGATCACGTGCATGTTGGTCGCGTCGCAGCTTTTCTTTCACTCACGCCATCCTTTCCCCCGTTTCCCCTCCCCCAACGGCTGCCAGCCCGCCACGAACCGCCTCGCCAGCGGGTACTCTTGTTTCCCATCTTCCTCAACCTCTACCAGGCGACTTCCCTCATACCTGCGAGTCCCTCCTCCGGCCAACACCACGCGGCACAAAATTTCTTGAAACTTCCCAGTCCCTTGCCCGTTTCAAGACCAGGCCCCCTGCTCAGTTTCAAGACTGAATCCTCTCAATGCCCTCCCAATGGTTCTTGCCTGCCTCTTCAAGAAATTGACCCAAGACCAAACCTCAAACACGTCCTTGGGCTTCAAGGCGCCGCAAAACTTCAATTGGCTCACGACGTCCAAGACAATCTGTGCAAGTCTGCAAAATGCAACGCCTAAGCCCACGGTCTTCCTCAAGTTGCATTCTTCACCTCTGGCTTCAGATCTTCCCCTCCTCGCGGTTTCGACGACACTTCATTCAACTGACTTGACTCTGCAACAAGTGCTCAGGGTAAATTTCACTTAGTATTGGATCTGTTGTAGTAGACAATAAATAATATCTGCTTCGTGTTATCTCATATGTGCCCGTTCAGCGCGATAACCAGGAATACGAAGAGGACGAGGCAGCTGCTGGCGCCCGCTGGCACTCGGTTGGATGTCCAAAAGGAGTCCATCAGTCCCATCAATCGTAGGCAAAACATACGTTCGGCGTACCTAAGGAATTCATAATGGCGGCGAAATCTCGTTTTGATTAAGGATTTCACTGCAAATCCTTACTGCTCAAAATCGTAAGGCAGAACTACGCCATCAGTGCAGCCGTGTAGATGCTACGAATCAGCGCAACGGCGACTAAACCATATGGGAGTCAATTCCATCTTGAAAGTTCAGTCACTTTGTATCCTCTTCGGCGACGCAGGGTGAATTGGATCTTGATGTGCTTCGCGCGAAGGCTTTGACACGCGAACTTGCGCTTTTTTCTCTGGTGACATGATGACAGTATAAATTTGAATGCGTGTAAGCGAATTTTGAAGGCGTGGGATGTTGCGGCGAGTTTTGCCCGACGACTTTTGAAGGCGTGGGGTATTGCAGTGGTTCTCGCCGACGACTCGAGGACAACGCCGGCTGGGGACGACGACGGGTGGGGGGTAGGGGGAACTTGTTAGGTTGAGGGAAAGGATTGATGGATGGAAGACAATTGACGGCTATATGCTATCCAGCGTGAGGCCTTGAGGACCACGAGGGCGAGAAAAAAGTGGACAAGGTGGTGGAACAATTTGATGAACCATGAGTAGAGACTATCGAGATTGAGGAGGGAACTGATGCAGGAGGTGGTTTGAGGTGTTTTGAGAAGAATTGGGGAGGACTTCTGGCGGAGGATTTGAGGGGATGGTGGGGAAAAGGAAGGAGCGATTTTACGTTTGTTGTTGTTATGACAGGATCAAAACGAACCGCTTTACGCGCCCACGTGCGGTTTACGGCTTTACTTTAGGGCGGGCCCGGCAAGCCTTAGAGAAACTTGAACTTTCAATGTTTCAATTGTCAAATTTCTCCTTGCGGGCAAGAATTGCTATTAACCAATTTGTTTCTCGGTTCTTCTGATCCTGCAAACAATTCACGCCGCACCACCGAAATTAGGATGCAAGGTATGTTGAACCTGCAGGCTGCGGGGTTTACAACTCGAGAGATGCTTGGCTGTCGAGTTGCTAACAGGTTGACTGTGGTCCAAACGGAGTTTTCTTTCCTCTTATGAAAATAATCTTGAACATTTAGGCGGGAGTTCTTAAAAATGTATCAGAATTGTGGGGAAAATGTTCAGAATTGCTAAAGTTCACGAAAATTTCACAGGCACAACAAATTTTGATGAAAAATGTGACAGAATTGCCGAGTAGGTTTTTCCTGATGCTACGGGGAAAATGTCGGTGCGTCGCAGTGGTGTTCTCCTAACCTGAAGCTTGACTCGTACGTTCAGAACATGCAGCCATCGAATTCTACTCGAAACCAAACGTCGGGGCCCGATAGAATGGGGAGAATAGCGAAATAAAGCAAGGTGAATTGTCGTGAATGAATTTGGCCGCACAACTCCCCACAGAAATAGAACGCTGGGGCGATGATCTGGAACCTGCAGACCAACTGTACTTGCGCTATGTCAACCTCGCTCTAGCTAGACGCTCTTGAAGACAGCTGGATTGGTGGGAGAACCGGTGCATTCTACATCGTGCCCAAATGGCAGTCGGTCCTCCAAATGTCCGGCTGCAGCTGGGGCGCTCATTGGCGTCTTCCTGGCCGGCCCTCTCACGAGCCGTATCGGCTACCGCTGGGTGACCCTGTTCGGGCTCATGGCTTCATCTTCATCATGTACTTCGCCAACTTGCTGGCCGTGTTCTTTGTCGCCAACTCCTCGAGGGTTTACCCTAGAGCATCTTTATTGCCAACATGCCGGCGCACTGCAGCGAGATTGTCCCCTGCGGCTGTGTGCGCCCGCCACGTAGGTCCAAATGTTCTGGGCCGTCGGGAGTATCATTGTCTGCGCAGCCACCTTCATCTACAACGCCCGCACTGACGACAAAGCCTGGAAGTACGTACTTATTTTATCTTCCACGTCTTTCCCTCACAAACGATACCAGGATCCCCGTCGCGCTCCGAGTCCAGTGGATGTTCCCCACGTGATCCTCCTCTTCTTCTTCCCCGCGTCGCCGCAGTGGCTCGTCCGCACAGGCCGCATCGCGGAGGCAGAGCGCTCCGTCGCCCGCCTGGCCTGTAATCGCGACTGACCAACCCGGGCCACACGAGTGCCCTTATGCGGCACGTCATCGACCTCGAATCGTCCGTCCTACGTCAAGCGCTTCCACGGCACCAAACGAAAAGGCTGAGGTCAACGGCGGACCTTTCGACCGGAATAACAGCCCGACCATGTGCAGTCGGTGTGTCCGCTGGGATGGCGATGATCGTCGTAGTTGGCTGGGGGACGGCGGTGAGATCTACGGAGGGGTTCTCCGCGGGGAGGTCGGCGGCAGCAGGCGGGGGTTCGGTGCGTCGAGTGGATGGGTGTTCGGCTTCATTCATCGCATGCTGGAAAGAAGCGGATGGAACGTTGCCCATCGCAATGTAGCGATCCTTCAGTTCCACAGGAAGGCCTCTGAATTTGTTCTTGTACTTTGAGACGGTCGGCTTGACATAAGAATGCCCGAAGACGATTGGGAAAGCTGAGGCCTGCGTAGTATTCTTGTCGTCATCAATCATCTGCTTAATGCTGAGCCAGCCCGCTTGCCAAACCGAAAGCGGACAGTCAAGAATCCACTCGCGTTTGGTACGGGTGGCAGATTTAACTCTAGCTTTCGCGGCGGAAGGGGTCGTGGATGGGGGAATGAGTGGCTGCAGCGCGGCCAAGGGGGCGATAAGGGGAGCAATTGCGATTGGCATGGGTTCATCATCATCGACAACGATTGGAGCGTCTTTGTCAACGATAATTGGGGCAGTCCCGATGACCGCCGTCGACGCGGAGCGATTTAAATCGGTTCTGGGAGCTTTCTTGAGGGGCGAAACGATTTCAAGGGACTGGCCGGCGCGCTTAACACCGACGACCCTTGGCTGGCGCGATAGGTACTCCGCAAGCCCTGGGCACTCGTCCAAGCTCAAACCCAAAAGGAGAGATGGACGGAGTTTGAGAAGGGTACTTCTGCCCTTCTCCACCGCCAGAACTGTCTGGATATCGATGGTCTTCCAGGCACCATTCCAATAGTCAACCCTCGACACAGTCGTGAGCTTCAACCCGTCGAGAATGGCTTCGGGAAGAGAGGAGAGTTGAAGACTGGGGAAAGTAGCAATGAATTCTTGAAGGATGAGTGGAGCGGTGTTAGCCTACACCGCACCGGTCAGTCATTGAGAATAAAACCAATCATGAGAACGTACAGAATGGTATATCACCAGCTCAATGCTTCGTTTCTGGCGCTCGTCCATAGCGAGTCGTTGCGCCTTCAAATCTTGCTGCGCCGTATCTTCCTGGACTGCGCTCGCATGTGCAGTCCTCCACAGCGGACTGATCGGCTGCGCAAGCGCTCGCAGGCGACGCACTGGGGCAACAGGTCCAGCGGCCGGTGCCAGAGCGGGAGCGGGGGGAGCGGGGGGAGCGAGAGGAGTGAGAGCGGGAGCGGGAGGGGCTGCCACTGCCGCCGCCGCCGCCACTGGGTACGCTAGATTTGCTTGCATGGCGTTGGCTGCAGGAGGAAGTAGAGCAGTGATGGCGGGGGAACGATGGGTGGGGCAAGAGTTACGAGGGGTATTCGAAGCTTGGGCATTGTGCGCAGCGTTGTTGCAGCAAGTCTTGCATTTGAACTTGATACATGTTAAGCAGCCGCGAGTTCGTTTACCGGTGCCAGTTCGACAGTCTTCGGAGGTGTAAAAGACTGCACCATCCTTCTGAGTCGACACAGGGGCTGGGGTTATGGTGGCAAGACGCAAAGGTACGAGCTTGCTCGCAGGGATGGGTAAATTGAGTTCGCGAAAACTAAGGCGGTCGCACAACGCCTCAGCATCCTCAACGACATAGGATACGTTGGTATGATATGTGGTCTAGTGGCATGTCTTGTTAGAGCACTGAGCACGTCGAAGAATATTAACACCCAATTCAAGTTAGAGGAACATGGACTGAACTCACACTCTGGCAGATGCGGCCACGAAGATGAGCCTTTGCAGGATCATGGAGGCCCTGGTAGACCCGAAGAGCACCCATTCTGGACCCACAATCATTGCAGAATTGTCTGCGAACAACAATAGGGTCGGGGACCGACGCCATATTCGACTTTCAGGTTTTCAATGGGTGGTAGGACTTGGAAGATGTTTGAGGATGGTAGGGGGAGGGAAGAGAGGAAGGCGGATGCCACCAGTATTGCATTGTGCATTATCCGCTCGAGGAATACCAAATTTGGGGGGAGCGCCAAAGCGCCGACCAAGCGCGATGTTATTGGTTGTTTACCGCTGCCGGCGGCACAGGTCTGCCATCAGGTCTACCATCAAGTCTACCGTCAAGTCTCCCATCAGGTCTACCATTTTCTTCTTGCGGTCTACAGGTAGGTCTACGGGCAAGGTCTATACGCTATATTATATAATATGAACCTAGGTCTATCCGGAGGTCTTTCCGAAGGTCTACTGTACTATTTCATTCAATTCGAATGTCACGCGTCACACCCGATTTCTGGGGGCCCCGGCAATAATTTTTACTCGATTTTAGCGGAATTTGGAGATTTGTCGGAAAAACTTTTGGTCACGTGCATATTCGAATTGAGCGAAATAGTACAGTAATAGACCGGTCTATAGACCTTGCTCCCTGTGGATCGAACGTTCTCGTCTCTACACGGCAGGCAATCTGGCAACACTTGCGTGTGCAGTGGCGCCCGTCACGGTAAACCTACCTGTGGCAACACTTGCATAAATCCGACCGCTTTGGCGGTTCGGACTTTGCCTTGTGCATGATGCAGCCACGTGTTTTCGGATGTTTCCGGGAAGTAGATGGTTGAAGAATGATAATCTTTTCATATTGGACTCGGCTCTTCTTCAAAAATTCTCGGTGTTGGCTACAATTAACGCCATGGTCATTTAGAACAGGGTGAGGTCAAAATATTGAGAGAGCACGGTGAAAGATTGAGTGAAAAGATGCCCCGAATGGTGAATATTCACTGTTCATTTTCTTCCAGCATACTAATTTGCCCAGAATCCTATATATGCATCTAATCTGATCATCCACTTATTCACATCCTTTTACAGAGCAAATTGGGGAGCAGGAGGACTTCTATGAACTGACATCAAGAGGAGTGTGACCGGCGAACGCCTGCCGGACGCTGCCGGGGCGTTCCGCACGGTCACACTCGCCTCAACACCCTTCAAGTCGCCCAGTCCGCTGTCTACTTTGCTCTGTGAAAATTCCAAATGCATTTGGGAGTGCCATTGGATATACAGTGCAACGTGTGACCAAATTGGTGCGTTAAAAAGAAATAAAACAAAAGATTTTGCGGGGTTCGGGGCATGTTTTCCGTCAGTCTTTCGACGTTATGTCTCTGAGTCCAATATGAAAAGATTACCACTTTTCAACCATTTACTTCCCGGAAACATCCGAAAACACGTGGCTGCATCATGCACAAGGCTAAGTCCGAATCACCAAAGCGGTCGGATTCATGCAAGTGTTGCCACAGGTAGGTTTACCGTGACGCGTGCCACTTGGGTTAGGGTTAGTCAAAACAAAGGTGGAAACCCTTTGTTTCCTTATTCCGTTGAGAACCGGTTGAATCAAACAGCCTATTTCTGCACTCAATTGTCTTTGACTTCAATCCCCTTTCAAATGTGAATGAAATGACGTGGTTTCCTCAAACAAAGAAGTTGAAGTAAATTATCTTGCTTCGTGAAGGCTATTTTACGGTGTCAATTCGTGTTATTTTAACTATAATACATTTGCCTACTAATACAAGTTGTCTTAGCTAGCCTTTTAATCCAGCCTAAAAGAATTCTATCCTGGGTGTGAACCATTAACATTACATTAACCCTGACAACTTCCACGAAAATATCCGCCTGGCTGCGGGGTTTGGAGCGGGCCGGCATCATTCGAAGGCAAGAAATATTTAGCTGGCTTTCAGTGCGCGCCGAAGCTTCAACGAACTCGCGCAGCAGACCTCTTCGGTCAAGGTCACCTTGAAGTTCTTCCAGCATTCGGTCTAACCTTCATCAAAAAGCGAAAGAATTTTCGACCGCCTATGAGTACTAGGGAAACTAGCGTTACTCCATCTCTGAACCTTGTGCTCGCCGACGATTTTATTGCCTTGGCACTGAAATACCCCGGGACTTGGTTTCGACCATGCTGGCGACCCTAACCAACCCCTGCGGTTTCGCATTCTCGTTCTCAAGCAAGCTGCGTTGTGCTGGTGTGGATATCCTAGGCGCTCTGAACGGTGTGGAGTTGTTTGGCTCAATAGTTCTTCTCGCGGCGCCATCATCAAAACAAGAAAGTATGGTATTGGCGTTGGCGGCGCGCCGAAGAACCGCTGGACTCCGTGCCTTCTTCGATCCAACTAGTCTCCCCCACTCCCTGCCTCTTTGAAAGATATTCAAGTTCAAATGACGACGCACTTCGAACACCGCCATCAACGACGAAAATATCTGCCTTGGATGAGGGTAGAAGCACCTTGTGTCGAAGAAACTGGCTTTTCTTTGCACGCTGAACGGTTTGGGTGATTTTTGGATGATGTACGGTTGTTCGGCCTCAACAACTCAGGTTGTGCATTAAGGCTAAAAGAAATCCTCTCTGGCGCAACTCTGGCATTGAATTGGGCAATACATCGCTCGAATGCGTCTCTGGAGTACTGCTCGTCTGAAACTTCTTCTTCTTGCTGCTGCCCGGCCTAGTAGAATCCTATGATCGCGCCAAAAATCGAGGTCCTGAATCCTCGAATCGTGGTGTCAGTGAGACTGCCTCGACTTACATAGATGATGCAGCGAACACCCAGCTGGGTCAACGACAACGCGCGAATAAACTGCGGCGAGTCGAGTCTTTGGAAATCCAACCCCTTGGTGTTTCCTTCGGGGCTGAGGAGAAAATCACGACCCGCCAGCGCCGATCGGGAAGAATTCGAATGAGAAGAAATCAATTCAGCCTGCCGGCGTTGAGGCCAAGGAATTGCTGCCTCCGAGCCATTAGTGCAGGTCTCGCGCATGTCTTACTGCTCTGAATGTTTCAAGTCCAATCGACGAAATACCCAGGAAATACCAATGGAATATTCACCTGCGGCGCTGCATTTGTTACTTCTGGTGGGATCTTGAATTTACTCAGCAGGTATTCCTTGGGTTCCACAAAAAAATACCCGACTCGCTGTCTATCCTTGGATTTTCACAGAAAGTACTTGAACCTCCATCGAAGTCAGCATTAAACGAATCAACATGCAGAAAATTCAACTGGTCGTGGAAATCCTTAGGCCGCCACCAGCGAAGGGAAGAAAATAATACAGAGGTGGGTGCCGCATCGCCGCGTTGCTTTTCTTCCCGTCACTCGTTCCTGCGGCGAAAGTCAATGGTTATTCCTGGTCTCCAGCATCAAGTCGAATTTCTTCGCTCGAAATCTGCGGAGAACATGCGGCGAACATTGGTCATTAAATCTTGCTGCTCAAAGGACCAAAATTGAGCCGCAAGCGCGAACACCACAATACTCAACTTGCTCGCCGCCGGTGTGCATTCAGAAATCCGTTCTCGTCTTCTCCTTCAACTCTAGAGCCTTTGAAAAAATGTATAATCCTCCGTAGCTCCAGGAATTTGCGAGTACAATGGTTTCGTTTACACTTTCGTCAAAAGCAAGAGGAGTCTCAGCTGGCTTTGACCCGAAACTAGTCTGGACACTCTGGACCTTTGTACTCCCGGATGATTTCTTTTCCTTTGCTTTGGCACTCAAATACCACGGGATTCGGGTTTGACCGTGCTGGTGAACGAACCTGTATGCGCGCCTGTGATCGACGGCTTGTGCGCGGCGGACCGCCGTCATCAAGAGCGATAGAATAGTAAGAAATATTCAGCTGGCGTCAAAGGTCGGTGTGAGGTCCCGATATTCTGAGAGGTAGCCTGAAACCAAGTAGTTCACGCAACGTTGAGTGTGGATTCCAGAAGACTAAAGAAACTACCTCACCACTGTCGACTTATACCAGTATATACATCCCCATCTAACTGCTGTGCCTACATGTTACCTACACGACAGTACCTATGAATTGAACAAAAACCGCAGTGGCCGCAGTGAAGCCGCAGCGATCCGGAGTGATCGCAGCCAATGCCGCAGTGATCGCGCTCCGGGAAAGTCCGGAGCCGCGATGCCGAAGCAGGCCGCACCCCAATTGTGCTGAAATTTGTTGAACCATTCCTCACGCTTGGACTTGGAAGAAAATACTGGGTCGGCCTGTCCCCAGTAGATCAGTATCTCCGATCTCGAGAGAATGCCTGATCCGCTAGGCCTCCCTTTGCGTCGCCTGAGAATATGAACATTTCGCTTGAGCGAAATGTTCATATTTTTAGGCTCACTCGATGCTTCACTCAACTACACTCAAACTGCGGTGTCGCCGCACAAGTACGGGCGGTTTGGCCATTCATGGTACTACAATTTATTTAACGTTTTGTCCATCGCCCTTTTGCCCCGCGTCACCCTCTCCAGACTAAACCGTACTTCCCGATCTAACTCTCCCTTGGCCGAGCTGCCTGAGGGATCTCGGAGTAATGAAAGTTGGCTCCCGCTCGTCACAAACCCAGGTTAATTGGAGCAAGACCGTGAACGCATAATGCGTGCGCAAGGCCGCTGACTTGTGGCCTACACCACAGAGGCTTCAGAATCCAAAACATCAAGGCCAGCCTGACCAGTCCTTGTGCGGAATCGAAGTGCTTGTGATTGTTGGATTGTATCCCGCTCGCTGGACGTCGCCATACCAACCCGAGTATATAATAAAGCGTTTGCGATCCCTGCCTGCTAGTCTGTCAATTGCCCCGCATCGGCCAACGGTAATGCACCATGTTACGCACTATTGGCGGCAGAGTCGCGATGGCAAAGATTTGTGAGTTGTCATTTATTTGATGGGTTATGGCGTAGAACAGGCCCCACGAGCTGCAGATACCCGCATCAGTCCGTGCGATGAGAGACAG
The DNA here is from genome assembly GCA_029378385.1 of Mycena metata. NCBI lineage: Eukaryota > Fungi > Basidiomycota > Agaricomycetes > Agaricales > Mycenaceae > Mycena > Mycena metata. The sequence continues at coordinate 29,478 of JARKIB010000621.1, read as the reverse complement.
GATGTGAATGCCGGACGTGTATAATGCAGAACTCTCGACGAGCATCGCTAGTAGGTCCTAGTTCACGTAGATGTACTTCAAAAGTCGTCTGACCAGGCTTCCTGTCTGACGCACCCTGAGATTGGTCCCGCCCTCGGGCAGACATGCCCTGGTGATAGTATGTATCTTCCAGCAGATGCCGACTGTGGTTGAATGAGTAATACTGAACATGAGTATAAACAGGGGCGTACGCGTGCAATAAATATTCATTCTATGGTCCAGATCTGTTAGCGTGTCGGTCGTTTTGCGGACGGGAGGCAGCGCAGCGTACGCGAGCGTAAAAATGAAACCCGTCAGACTCATAATCGTCCCGGTGCTTCCCAGCTTCTTGATGTCGAATATAAGGGCGACCCCACACCCTGAGATCCATTTTTCAACCTTTGTTTTGTCAGGAAACGATGCTCTGTACCTATGTACCCAATCCCGGCGAGCACCGGCAAGATAATAATTGGCCTTGAGTGGTTCCATACGATATAGAGGCGATATATCTTGTCTCACGGTTAAGGACACATTAATAGAGAGATAAATCATACTTACCATTATGAAGTCGTTGAGGAATACGCAGGCCAGCGTGAAGATATCGACCACCACCACTATGTGGTGACTATCGTCTGCGAAGAACGCCTCCGGTCCGGCGTCAAAGAAAACGAATCCCTGAAAGCCCCGAACAGTGAGCAAGATGCAAGTCTGTCGGGCCTGGAGTCAGTCAGGGACTCGACGGGATTAATTGCCTTACAATGGTCACGAATACGAAAAGTATTAGGCTAGCAACAAATGCTGCCGACCGAAAGACTGAGGCGCTCTTGTTCGCAACGGCACGCCTGCAAATGAGGTGCGTAGAGGTCACGAACAAATTGAAGTAGACGCCGTAGAGGAGGTTGGCCACCACCATGCCAGCCATATCCGCCGTGAGGTGCTTCATCGTTGGGTGGAATCGAGAGTGCACTGCAGGATAGCCTCGGCTTATATCAGACTTTACCGGCGATGGAAGATCAGGGCGAGTGGAAGATCTGCCAGAATTTCGACATTGACAGTCTGGTTGTATCGAAGGCGGCAGATCAAGAAGAGGTAATCGAGACCGTGACAGCGAAGTGCCGATAGACCTGCAACACCGTCAGATCCCGCAGTTGGGAGGGCACCAGCGACAAAGGGTTATTTTGTTACTAGGTGCAGGCTAAGTCGCCGAAGGACGCCGAGGACTTTGCCGTGTGTTGGGCGGGTCACGGGATACAATAGTCTCCCGTAGTCAGACTCCAAAAAATCCTATGATACAAGTAGTCGATAGATTTTTATATGGACGGATACAATATACAAAGGGAATCTACCAGACTGATGATTACCAGCGCAGCTAACGAGAGATACGAAGCCATATTTGCGAATTCTCAGGGCCATCGAACGATGCAGTTCCACCCCGTTCAGAGGTGCCAGCTTGCCCCAGACTCTTATTTGGTCGTCTTGCGAGCCAATACACCATTCGACCGTCGAGTAGTTCCCAAGATCCTAGCGTCAAAGTAAGACGGAATCATTCGCGTGGGATGGCGTGTGGTCAATATTGAGCGAGACCAGTGCAATGGGAATAGAACTGGACTGGACTGAATCTAAAATCTGTCGAGCCACAATCGCGCTTCGAATTGCAGTGCAGGGCGCGGTCGCCCGGGAAGTCCTCGCTGTTTGCACGCCTCTTTGATCTCACCGGCATCGCAGGAGTTCCCACCCAAATATTGATTGGTCTTCGCATGTAGCTTGGCCGAATATTCGGCCAAAAGATCGGGGGGACGGCCAAGATAGCTGGTGACGTGTCCAAAAATTCGCACAGTGCATCGGTTATGCGAGGGGAAATAGGGAATGAGAGGGGACGCCAGCTCAATCGAAGAACAGGGAACTGGGAAAATATGCGGAGATGAGACTATTCCTGATTCCAATGTTGACAAGAGAAGTCGCGGAGCATATTGTGGTGAGAATGGGAAGAGATGTGAATGACTGAGGGATGGGCGCTCAAGAGATTACGAGTGTAAGTAAACGTTGCGGAAAGCCGTAATTGCGATGGAGCCTATCGCCGTGAAGGGTCGTTTGAAGGTGGTGGTTAAGAGCTGCTCTGCCGACCGTGCCGCCCCGGTCAATCACGCACGGGCCAGGCACGGGCCGCCGGCCGGTTTGATACTTATCGCACTCTTATCGCCCGCCGTAGCCACGAACAGCAGAGGATTAACTCAACCACACTCAAACTCTGGTTTCGCGCAGAAAAAAAACTCCACCGAGATCCAAACAAGTACCGTCATCAGTAAATGTGCGCATTTGTCTTTAGTGTCTTACATCTTTCAAGAGCATCTTTGGGCATCTTTGTCTTGGGATCAACATCTTGTGTCTTGAGAAACACGTCTTTCAACATCTTGCATCTTTGGTATCAAATCTTTGATCTTTTGATAAACTTCTTCTTTTGGTCAGATATTTCCCGATAATAAAGTCGTGAGTTCGGTTCTGATTGCTGCTCATTAGCACCTGACGTACCTCTCAAAGTAATGAGGAGTAGCTGCACTCGGAACCAGTGCAAAAAATGTCGTGATGGCTCCAAATCTGAAATGCGGTCAGTGTTTCAAACTCCGCTGATGGTCCGTGCGCGATCAACGATCGCGCAATCACACGTGGATGTTTGTTGATCCCCAGCTTCCTTTCTCTTCCCCGTCCACCACTCCCAGCGCTCACCTCCCTCGTCCGGCAACACACAGGAAGTACGAAGCTGCGGGACACCACACCAGCACTTCAAGTCGCAGGCCCCCCCGAGTCGCCACCCACCTGCGGCTGGGTATCAGCACGACCTTTCGTCAAGATCGGACACCACAATCCCAAGGTCAACCGTCGTGCACCAAACCGCCGTGTCGTCAAACCATCATAACCCAAGCCCCCCGGCGTCCCATGCCGACAGGAACTACCGCGCTCGACATCGAGCTCCGAGCGTGGTCTCAAGACAAGCCCGCTGCGCCTCAAATTCCGTGTCATGCCCTCGTGCTGGCAGCAACCGTCGTGTGTCAAATAATACTCAACCCAATCCCACCGCCACCGGAACCACCACGCTCCTCATCGAGCTCCGCCGCTGATATGGTCTCGAGCCAAGTGCTGCCCACCTGCAAGCCTCGCCGTCGCTTCCTCAATCTCTGTACCTGGCCCTCAAGTCATCCATTACTTCAAGACCTCAAATAGTGCTATTCTCAAGTTTCACTTCCTCGCGCAGGTCCGTTCCTCAACGCTTTCCTCTTGTGCCTCAAACCAGTCTTTCTCCGCATCCCGTCGCCTCTGGTTCCCGCTATGCAATGCCTTTTCAATCGCAGCATCGCGCCGTAGCCCTTCCAAGGCAAGCGAGGTCATGGTTCGTGTGAGTGCCCCATTCCGTGTCCGACCTTCCGAGATAACATGGTATCAGTCAGATCCACCGCGGTCTTATGTCTTTTAAGCAGTCCTTACTCTGTATACAGTACTAGAACATCCAAATACATGCCTCTTTGTGATTCTTTTTGTGTGTCTTAAGCATCTTTCAGGTGGAACTTGAACAAGAGCATGGTCGTCTTTGGCATCTTTGACAAGACAAAGATCTTTCCCAAGAAAGGGGAATCTACTTGGGAAAGACGCGACGTCTTGGCCCAAAATGCATCTTTCACGTCTTTCGCGTCTTGTCCAAGACGTGAAAGACGTGAAAGACGAATGTGCACATTTACTGATGGTTCACACACCCGCTGGAAAGGTGACTCATTCATGGAAGGTAGTCACATATCCATCCGGCGTTGGATGGTTCGAATGTGTGCGTCCGGTCCAGCGAGACTACCCGGCATTGTCCTTCATGCTTTGATGCTTTCCTGTTAAGTTGAACTGCGGGGTCGGGTCGCGGATCGTGATTGTATTACTGCATTTCCTGTAAATAATGGCAATCACGATAAATTTTTTTTCGCACATTTCCTAAAAAGGCAAATCTTCGCTCTCGCTTCCCTTTCACCACGTAGCACTCTGCTGTCCTTTTCTCTTGCTCCCACCACCATGTTTGAACCTGAATACGACGAACTGGAGTCTGAAGATGCCGATATGACCGCAGGACTGAGCTTAGTCGACCAGCTGATCGTAGATACTGCGCGAGAAGTCGGGGCCAGTAGTGCGTCAAATCTAGCCCATCCCATAGTGTATAACACTCACCAGGTCGCCATCCAGCTGTTAGAAAGTGGGTTGTGTCCACTCCCGCCTCTAGGAACTTGAAATTGGAGCCGAAACGGAAACACGAAGCATCCAGCTCCCAGAGGCACGCGCCTGCAAAGACCAAGGCCTCTTCGAGCAAAAAGCGCAAGGTCATTGTTGTCAGCGACTCGGATGACGAAGACCCGGTCATTTCCATCACCGTCTACGTTCTCATCCCCAAAAAGGCGCCCTCCATCGTCTCTAAAGTTCGCGGCAAACCTCCTCCGTCAGAAATATTGCAAAAAGGACCCTTTGGCATCCTCTCTACTGATTCCTACCCTCAATTCCTTTCGAAGCTTGCTGCTGCCTTGCCCTGCCTTCCCAAACACATTCGCGAGTCGAAAATTGAGTGGAAGCCCAAGAAGCCTCTCAACGCCCCAACCCTCCCCAGTCAAGCCCCACGCCGTCACGCTTGAGCAATTCTGCGAGCTATATAACATTGATGCGATCGATTGCGCGCGCGCTTGATGGAGCTAGGGTTTCGCCCCGGAGACACCACAGAGCCGAAACCTGACGATGAAGTGAAGCAAGTGGGCTTCGCCCTCTTTAGCTGGCGTCGCATCCACGAAGCGAATGTACGCTTCAAGGCCGAGCTCGCTGGTGGTAAATTCGTGTAAATTGTTGTCGTATATGTCGTTCCGTACTGGCTTTCTGCATTCCTCGTTCGTCTGTTCTGAGCATCCCATAGCATTATCCTGTTGTTGTTACATATTGCATGTCATACTGTACTGTCCCTATCCGACACATCGTTCTACCAATTATGAATAGTTTTACCAAATGTAACCCGCGTGTTTGAACCATCCAACCGCCATCTCTGCCGTGATACAAGCCGTCGAGTCTAGCAACGCCATGAAAGGATCTTCCTCTTGGCTGATTGAACGCCCGTGGCAGCGGAGATATGCCTTCCCTAGAGGTGTATAGATAAGCAAGAGAATGCAAAGAACCAGAAGAACTCACAGGTTGAGAACAACTCCTCGATGGGATTGAAGTCGGGAGAGTATGCCGGTAAGAACAACATCATAACACCTGACGACGGTGAACATGCAGCAGGGATCCGTGCTCAAGAACTCACCATGTTCGTTCAAAACTTCGCGTAGGAGTTCGGTATGATGGATACGGCAATTGTCGAGGATCAGAACACTTTGAACATCTGGATATGGTTTGATATGGGGTAGCTGCCATACAGTCAGCACTGAATAAGAGGAATGAGAATGGACCCACCACATCCTCGACGATAAAATCAAAGAACTGGTACGCATCCACATTGAGCCCAAGACAATCCGTGTCGCGATGTAGCCGTCGAGACTGAGGGCAGCAGTGAGGGTGAAGCGGTCCGCACGCACGAACAGCTCCGATGATTCAGCACGTTGCCCGAGGGGTGAGCGTCCGTAGTTCCTCGACGTCGTCCGGTCATCTTTGCTGGACTCGTCAACGGCCACAAATTCCAGGCCAGTGCCGGAGAAACTGGTGGGATCGCGGATGCAGTCCCAGTACTCCTCCCTCTGCACCTCATCACGCTTGCACACAACCTTCTGGAGGACTTTGCTGGTCAGCCCGGCTCGTACAAGCGTCGCCTGGAGAGCTGAGGTCGATATCACGACGTCATGATGAATCGCCAGATGCCACGCCAGCTCATCGAGCATCACCGTCGGGTCGTGGAAGAAGACCTCTCGGATCACCGTGAGCACAGCTAGACTGACAATACGGTCGTGTCCACGGAGAACAGAGGGTGGCTTCGTGACCTGGCCGAATTCCTCGAATATGGCGCGCCATCGATAAAGACTACGCGGAGGCGGCGGAGCGGCAACGACAATACCGTGTGCGTGTAAAGGAGGAGAAAATCGCGGCAGGCTGGATACCGGGTAGAAAGAAGGTCAGTCCAAATCAAGTGCGGTTTCTCTTGACTGACCTATTCTCCGTGCAGCCTACTACACTAGTAGAGTACGACGTAACCTCCTCCCTATCCCACGCTCCCTTGCCTGAAGCGTCGCGCCCACATCGTCAATTCAAGGAGGATCTGCCAAAGAAAGCCACAGGTCGGAAGAAAACACACGCAAAGAAGGACGCAAAGCTCACCAACTGGTTTCATCCCCTGGTGCGGCCACAGGTCGAGCTTGCCGCAGTAATTGCGGGGAAACCATGGAAGCCGCGAGAGATTGCGCCAGCGGCCAAAAAAATCAATCCCGCGCTTTTCGCACGCCTGACTGAGCAAGTCGTTGGCCGCTGGATTGACCCCGAGGCAAAGGCGCGTGGTGTGTCGAAGTGGAAGGCGACGGTGCTGGCGAATGTGGAAGGTCTCAAAGGCAATGCCCCCGGTGGCCATACGACACGCTCCGGATTGCTGGTACGTTTCTCTTTCAATAAATAAACCTGCGCTCATGGAAGTTTAGACACCATACCCTGAGCTCCGTGAAACAATTAACACGCACCTGATTTCTCTTCGCAAGGCCGGAGTACCGCTGACGATGGTCGAAATTCGCGCGTTGATGGTGGCCCACATAGACAAACAGGCGCCGGAGCTGTGGGACAAAGTCATGGCCGACGGTAGCGCCTTCCGATGCTCAGAGTTATTTGTCAAGAAATATCTCCACAATATCCTGAACTGGAGTCAGCGGCGCGCCACGAAGGCAGCTCAGAAAATACCTGCAAACCACAAGGAGATTCTTCACGCCGCATTCCTTCGTGAAGCCTGGATTATTCGTGATCACGGCATTCCTGCTGAGCTCCGGGTGAACTCCGACCAGACCCAGCTTGTGTACCAGCAGGGGACGAAGACGACTTGGAACGAGCGCGGCGCTAAGCAGGTGGCGACGGTGGGGCAGGAAGAGAAGCGTGCCCTTACGTTACTTCCTTCCATCAGCGCTAGCGGCGAACTCCTCGGGATGCAAGGCATATTCCAGGGCAAGACTACCGCTTCCTGCCCCAGTCCATCGGCGGCCCACTACAAGGAGGCTATCGGACTCAGATATGTGATGCTGCCTTCCAAGACGGGCAATTACTGGTCGACGCACGACACAATGTGCTTATTCGCCAAGGACATCCTCGACCCGTACTTTGTAAGAACGCGGATCCGTCTCAAGCTACCCCCTACCCAGACCGCGCTCTGGAAAATCGACCTCTGGGCGGTCCACAAGTCCGAAGAATTCCAAAGGATCATGAAGCAGCTTTATCCTAACATTATTATCAACTTTGTTCCGGGCGGATGCACCGGCCTTTTCCAGCCACTCGACGTCGGAATTCAGCGTGTCATGAAGCTTAGCATGAAGCGTGCTGCGCATCGGGATCTTGTGGAGGAGGCCAGCGGCCAAATTGCCAAGAAAATTGCGCCCGAGGCTATCAAATTGGATACTACCTTGGGCGTCCTTCGGGACCGTTCTGTGGGGTGGGTCGTGCAGGCTATACGCGACATCGACAATGTAGAGTTGATTAAAAAGGTTAGCGCATGAATCTTCGCTTCACTTACGTCCTATTGACTCTTTGCGCGCTAGGCTTGGGAGATGTGCCGCACTGGAACCGAAGACTTCAACCTCTCGCAAGCGAGCTTGACGTCGCCAGCGGCCCTCGCTCTTCTGCGTACTCTCCACGTAGATCACCCCGCGCTTTTTCAAGAATTCACACAGGGGAGGAACACCGTCGCTGACAAGCCCGCTGCTGCCAATCCGGTGGAAGAGGAAGAAGCACCCTTCTCGGAGCCTGCTGACGACGACTGTGACATCCCCGTCGACGTTCTCGCTGCCCATATCGTGTCAGGGAGCGCTGTCGTCGCTGACAACTTCGCGGTCGGCGAGGATGGCGCCCTCGTCCGGGCCGGGAACGCCGAGACGTCTGACGCTGAAGAGGAGGAGGTGTCTGAGCCAGTCTTGGGCCGGGGTAGACGCCAGAAGCTTCCCAATAGGCTCTATGGAGCAGCCTGGGAGCAGCATTGATTGTTCTTGAAGTTATCATGGCACTTTCATGTCGTGCACATTTCTTTTGGATCGATCTTTGGCGGATTTTTTCGCACTTTTGTAATAGCTCAAAAATGCGATTTAGGGGTTCTCTAAAACTTCACCGGAACAGGTGTTCATTTTTCTCTGTGACCGGTACGAAAGCCAAAAGTGTTCAATTCACAAGTCGTCGTGACGCGTGATGTGAACACTTGGTCGAAACACTACAGTATCTTGCTTCATCCCACAATCACCAAACCACACCTTTCTGCATTGATAATCCATAAATCATTGAAGTGGCCCACTACCCCGACTGGCCCAGTACCCAGTCAGATATAGTAGATGCAGACTGTCATAGTGTTGGGAAAGTTCGGTTCGGACTTTCGGTTCGAACCTGAACTGAACCGGGACCAACGAAACTCGGTACGTACAAATATTCCAATGGACGGCACATTCGATCAAGCACGGCACATTCCCACAGAATGTGCCGTGTTTAATCTCGGCTAGTGTTCGGTTAGCGGTTCGGGTTTGGGTTCAGGTTTGGGTTAAAGGTTTGGGTTTGGGTTAAAGGTTAGTCTTAGGGTTCTGGTTCATGTTGGGGTGAGGAATCTATTGAAAAAAAGTAAATCTGGACTTGTGTCTCTCAACTCAAGGCATTTTGATGGGAGATCATGAATCAAACTCGGTACATCAAGGTGAAATGTGCCGCGTTTGAATCAATGTGCCGTGCTCGCGAATGTTTGTACGTTCCGAGCTTCGTATGTACTCGAACTGAACCGAACTGAACCCGAAGTTCAGGTTCGGGGTTCAAGAAATACCTGAACCTCAACCAAAGTTCGAGTTCGGGGTTCAGGCATGTCCAGGAAATTTTTGAATCGGACCGAACCTTGAACCGTAGATGTGTTTCTGACCCCTCAGTTGGCTGAATTTTCCAAAGATTTTCAGCTGAAAACCCTGCCATAGGGTGAGTCAAGTCAAATCTTGAAGCAAGTGAGTGGGGTTTACATGGCCTCTCAGTAAACTCTTGGTGCTTTAGATTGAGCTGATGGGTTTCCCAGGGAGATTACAGCTCTTTGCATAAGTAATGGCACTACCCCTATCTTTAGAAGAAAGAGCATTTTGAACCCTACCGGGTTTTGAGCTCATTACTCCCTCGTTTTTGAACAGATTAACATAATTCTCGGTGGGTTGGAGAGCTAGTAAGGCGGGCTTTGAATTGCTATGGGTCTTGCCTTTTACATCAGGAAAATGCCCCCCGGCAATTATGTTACATTTTCGAACAAAATGTTTCAAAATTTCTTCAGTTGTTGGAATGTACCAAAATGTATCAAAATATGTTCTCGGCAGAAAAAATGGCACATTGTGAACAAAAATTCTTGCTAATTTCGACCCAGTTCACTGCCTTTCTTTAGCAATTATGCAGCTGCACCGATCGAGAGCTTCATTATTATGGACGGATGACAGTAGATGGGGTCACTTTGAAGTATATTGCAGGGCTTGACTACATAGGGAGTACATAGTAACTAATAGTCTGTGATACATTATTTATAACTAGCCACCGACGAAGGGACTAAGACTACTCTGTGATACATTATTCATAACCAGTGCACGGCACGACCGATGATGGACAGCTCGTTCCCAGAAACGGGCTATCTAAGAGTATCCGGAGAGTATCAAATATGGGACAAAAGTTGGAGAAAAACTAAATGGACCTCCGGAGTTAACCAAGGTGAAGGAAGCAGTGTACAGTCCAGGGAGCTGCAGGGTACAATGAGACAAGAAACTAAAGAGACGAGACGAGACGAACCGAAGACATAGCAGTATCCAACAGAGCACTGTGGGTCGGAGTTTTCAAACAGCGTAGTACTCAGAAAGGAGTCAGGGTGCTGCAAGGGACAATGAGCTTTTAAAAAGACAGGATGAAGATGACACACCTCAAGTAATGCAATGTCCGAGTCGACGGCGGCGGGGCAAAGTAAAAAGCTCAGGGTAGCTGAGGCATGCAACGAACCTCTCCAGGCGGCGGGGACCCAAACCATGTCGTGTCCGTGCTCTGTGAAGCCCCGGAAGACTTGATTCGTTCTTGCAGCTACAATGGATAGTAGTGAGGGATGAAATGTAGAAGGGAGGAGGTGGGGGAACGGAAGAGAGAGAACATCGGTAACCAAGTGGGTGCCAAAACCTTTTGTACATCGCATAAATATCCGATGTCAAAATTGTGCGTCCGATCAACATTTGGTTTTGATGTTTGGCCTTGATCGGGTTCATGCGGAGTTTGAACGACTTGGAGAAAGATTTCAAGTCGAAAGTGGCGACAGGTCCACAGATGCTACCGCGTTGAGGACTCGGAGTAGTGTTTCCCCTCATAATGTGCCCAGCAAGTATTTCTTCCATGCTCTGTGTTACATACTAGTAGCGGACAGTCAAAACTTGGTCAAAACACAAAAAACATCAACTGAAAGTTGAAACTCAGTATATGGAACGCTGTACTGAACTAGTGAACAATTCAGAAAATTTGCTCATTTTTTGTCGGGAATTTGTTGGAGCATCTGAGAATAGTTTCAATTTCAACGAAAATTCCGTAAAATGTATGAAAGTTTTGAGGAGTTTTTTTGCGTCAAGATATTCTCACAGATAATTGCACAGAATTGTCGGGGAGGTTTTTCCTGATGTAATTCAAAGGTTTCAGCTACGCCAAAAATCAGCCTTGGTGGTGCCAATCCCACATTGGAAACCCTAATACTTGCTCATTTCCCATTCAATTTGCATAAAGCTGGGTTCATATCGAAGGGGGAGGCCCAGCCAAGATTTCGTGAGCAATACATAATGGTTTTGTGCCAAGACAACCGAGGTTCCCACGCCTTTCGGAATTTTCCGTTGAACAGGATCTAACCCAAGTGCGGCGCAAATCTCACTGAATCTGCTCTATCTAGGACAAGTGACTTCATTCACAGACTCCATCATGACTGGAATTAAGGAAATTGAATCAGAAACCATGAAGTTATTCCCTTTCCAAGTTGTGGTTGAATCAAAAGGTATGAATTTGAGGGTTGCCAGCTTGGGGGAGTTAGAGTTGGAAATGGATATGAACGGAAGGCCCGCCTTACCCACTCTCCAACCCAACCAGAATTATGTCAATCCGTTCACAAATGAGGGAGAAATGAGCTCAAAACCTGGTAGGGTTCAAAATGCTCTTTCTTCTAAAAATAGGGGTAGTGCCATTACTTCTTCAAACAGCTGTAATCTCAGACGAAAAAATGTTCCAATGCAGTTGCTGGCCCTGGGAAAGGTCAGAGACATGTTTAAACACAGGTTAAATGAACATTTACATATATTCACTGGAAATCATGGTGAAATTTCGATCGTCCGGTGGTGCACAAAAAATAAAGGTTCGAACGGGTTCGAACCTGAACTGAACCTGAACCGAAGTTCGAGCTCGAGTTTCGGGCCTGAACCGAACCGAACTTTCCCATCACCATGCAGACAACTCTGTATTCTGTGTTCCATTGCAACTTGCTATAATTATAGGTTGTATTGAATTACGCACAAGATTTGCTATGATGATTTCACAATCAGTATTTTGCCACATTAGTGTTATTGTGAAGCCACATAATCCCACTCTCGATGATCCCGGTAGCGGCAATGCAAGGACTTTTTTCTTGTTTTTAAATTTAAACAGAGATTATGCTTTACAGCTAACGTCAGTACCGAAGGCGCAAACAAAAATTTCTTGTTTTGGGATGTTTTCAGAGAATTGTTAGTAACTCAACAAGTTCTGCACCGATTTGGATGAAACCTAGATAGATCTGTCAGGCCAATGTATGTGCAATTAGTGATGCAAAAGAATCTGTGAAAATATTATGTATTGTGTAATCTATAGTTTCGGGCTGTTTTCGGGCCGAATGCTGTCTAGCATGCCCAGAACATGCCCCAGTGACCGAATATTTTGGGATGGACAACATGTATACCTGTATAAATATGTCATAGAGCCAGAGGTACGGATAATTTAGTTATACTCCTGTAACTGGAGAAATTTGGCAGTTTTTGCATTCAGAAATATTGTACGGATGACATCGATCTATTGCTTTTATACAATTCTGGCCCTATCACATGTTCCTCCAGGCATGTCATTTGTCCTTCCCAAAATACTAGGTCACTGGGACATGTCCTGGGCATGCTAGACAGCATTCAGCCCAAAAACAGCCTGAAACTACAGATTGCCCAATACATAATATTTTCACAAATTCTTTTCTATCACTAGTTTTGCATGAATTAGCCTGACAGATCTATCCAGGTTTCATTCAAATCGGTGCAGAACCCGTTGAGTTGCTAACAATTCTCTGAAAACATCCCAAAACTAGAAATTTTCGGTCGCGCTGATAGGGTGTGTACCAAAACACACATGAAAACAACCAGTTTTCTTTCGGTTCTGAACCTATCTAAAAGGCTGGAGTGAGACTTGGACTAAGAGGGTACATTCTCCTCGGAATGGTATTCTACACTTATAACGGCCGAAAGCCAGTGAACACTATGTGTTTGGAGCTCAACAAGGGACCTTTGCGGGAACTGAGTTCAGTCTTCAAGCCAGCCACTAGGCTCCGGGAGTTGGCTAGCCGCCAGATTCCTTGAGTGCTCGAGGTGATCAAGAGGAACTACAATGTCTTAGTGGTTGCCGCTACTCGGCGGCAGCCTCAATGATAAACAGGTTGAACTCGAACCAACCACAACTTAGGGTTAGGGCCCAGCTAGCCGCTGGATCCAAACTCGGCCAGATAAAGATATTCAATCATGAAGATCTTGATCTGCTATGCTGTTTGGATTGAGTTGTTGCTATGAAAAAGGTCTCTAGGTGAAGTGCGCTCTTTAGCCGCCACCCTATTGATTCTACAGCTAAAAGACAAGATACTGGAGGTGGCCGCTAGCCTCAGCAAAGGCCGTAGCGGCTACGCACATTTGACTCCTTCGCTTGCAGCTACTGTCTTGGCGGCGGCCGACGCGGAACATTTCCGATGATCATGATCGAGTTGCTAGCCGCTACCAATAATATGGTTGCCGCTATCAAACAGATGTGTGTGATACCGCCAGAGATAGAGAGAAGATATGATATGAACTGGCCGCTACACTAGCAAGTTCAGTATGAGGCTGGTAGCCGCTACTCAACGGTAGCCGCCACTGAACTGGCACAGTTGGACCTCAAAGGATTGACTTCAACTGGTAGCCGCCAGCATCACTCAAAAGAGATGCGCAGCAATGCCATGTGCAGCAGCGGCCACCGGTTGCCATATACCCACGGTTCACTCAATACCCAACACCCCATTGGACCGCTTGCCGCCAGCATCCCAACAGAATCAATCATGACTTATCACGCCATTCCGATTTATTCCGATTATCTCCATTCTGGACTTTCAACTTGCATAAATATGGTAGAACTGCACCAATGTACAGTAGTAGACTACCCCCCACTTTGTGGAAGGAATATAGTGCACTCAGAGATAAAGCAAAAGATTTGATAACTGCAATAAGATTGTGTTCGAGGCCAGTACGTCCTAGAACCAAACTCGCAGACCGATAAAGTGCGTGCCGCCTAGCCAGCCGCCGCCCTTTGGAAAGACAAGTGGTTCGACGGTTCTAGCCGCCAATTGAGCTTTGCTCTTGGCCACCGACATTGAGCTTTGCTCTGTCAATAGTCCGTTCGAAGGAATAAAGGAAACCTCTACCTTTCAGTTTACTGGTTGATTATTCTGTGGCCGGAGTATTCACCATAGCATTGCACGGTTCATCTCTGACACTTTATTCTCATACAAGTTGCCTTAAAGTCGAAGCTCTTGCCAAAGATAAAGCCTGCTATTATGCCGCTTACCGCTACAGCTATAAGTGTTGCCATTGCCTGCTACCTTACTCTGCAAAACAGCTATCTCGAAGGGTGATACGTACCCTACTTCCCCGAACACACACACACACGAGTATTGAGATTGGAGTTAGTGATTTGATTTGATTTTGAGTTTGGTTGGAGTGTTTAGTTGAGTTATACTCGCTACGCTCATTTAGCCTCTCATTTCTGGTCGATTTCACGGCTGCATTCCAGTGCACTGTTTCAGCGCCTTCGGTACTGACGTTAGCTGTAATTATCATCAAAGCCACAAGGAGTCAATTAAACACAAAGAATTAGTAAATAAAGTGAGAAGAGTGAATAACGAGAGAGCCAATTATAAGTATTTGGTGCAACTTCAGAATTTAAACCCTCCCGCAAGCCCCATCACATTGTGGGGATCCTCTAGGGCCTTAATGGCTCTGAGCCGGGGAACGTGATCGCCGTACATACGCTCCAGCAATGTATTCCCCAATGCATAGTTCGTATAGAGCGGAGCATTAATGACGGGCTGGCCAGTGTGGACTGCAACGTTTGTGAGGTGCTGCGCACTAACTCTCAACGCCGCGTGGAAGATGGCATCCGATGAAGCTGGGGTCCACCCAAAGTTGAGATTGATCGGTAGATACCCAATGTCGCGGGATGGCGGGTAGGCCGATGGCGCACCGTGTGAGAATAGATTCGGGAGGAATGGTTCAATATTATACTCGATGAGGAACGCGCCATTGTCTGCGAGCTGGTTGCCCCAGAACTGTAGTTGGTGTGAGTGGAAGTACCAAGCATAAACGGGCACGCGGACCGTGGTCTCGTTGAAAATCGCGGCAACCATTGTCGGCGTGAATTCAACAACGGTGGCGGCGTGGAACGCTCCCCTGTGTCAATGGTTTAGAAAAGAAGTTCTAGGAAAGGAGTTTTTAACATGCCTGGGTCCCACGGGAGGCGCTCCGAGCTGAATTATAGACAGGAAGCTTCTTGTACTGATATCGCTAAATGTGCTCGGAATACTCAGGAATTCATCAAAAATCCCGGGTGGCGGCGTGGGTGCGTCGTAGTACAGCTCGGTGCCAATTGCCAACTGGGATCGGTGGTCAGGGTCACAGTTCACTGCGATAGCTGCCTGGCCTTACCGAACCGTTCATAAAATTGCAGGCCGCGATGATCTGTGCCTTAGGGTCGGTGGTGCTGGTTGTGAAGTTTGTGATGGCAGCCTGCACAGCTGACATTTGATCAGAACTATAGCTGATCACCCCACCCTGTGCCAGTAATTCAGCATCGAGCAATGTATTTGCTGAAATGTCCGCACCCAAACTTGGTCCTGTAGAGTCAATCAGTGAAATCTGGTCTGAAGTCGGATTTCATCCACTTACCCGGAGAAAGGTCTTCAGGGTAAACTTAGTGACGATACCCTGCACCCAACAATGTTAGTTGTAAACATGTAAACAGGGAAGTGCAACATGCAAAGTTGTTAAAACCACCCTAAAAAGTTCAGATCAGTTATAAACAGAAGAGTTATGGGTGAGATAAAAGCCTTCAATCCAAAGAATAAGTCGGGGTGTGACGCGGCTGTCACTGATACAATATTCCCGTCGGGCTTCACAAGCTCGAACGCTGTGACAGTGTCGATGGTCAGTCCAACTTGGTTTGTGAGCCAATTGTATCCTGAATGCAAGATTAAGAGAATAATAGGATCCCAGCAGAACAAATCTACCTCCGCCGAGAACAAACCCTCCTACACCGACCCCCGAAACACGAGCACCTGCGACAATCGCTCCGTGTGGTTCAAGTGCCGCATACACCTAGAGAGCACATGAGGGTAGTTGAGTAGGAGTTGAAAATGAACCCACATCGTCCCAAATCAGACCAGATCCAATATCAACCGTTTGGCTCTCCTCGTCATACGTGATATCCGAAAATCGCGTCATGGAAATTTGCACGCCCAGGGTTGAAGAAAATCCAACATTAGCTATATGCCCACCACCCTTGATCTTGAGTGCCCTCAGTATAGGCTTGAATATGGAGGATGGTACAGACATACCCCAAACGGAGTCCTGGTCGAGTTAAGTAACTGGAGCTGTCATCAAGTTCAAGGTGAGATGGCGAAAGAGGACGGCCAAAAACACACAATAATGGAAACATCCGCAGCAGTGCCTGGTTCAACTGAGCAAACAGAGGGCTGCGAGCTCGACGAGAGCCAGTGGGCGTTATCTGCTATATAGTTTGCAGAACCTAGGTACTCAGTGTCAGCCTCTGCTAGCGGGGATTTTCAAAATAAATTGCCAACCTGGGTAGAACACAGCGGAAGCGGATGAAACCGCGCCTTGAATACTGGTGCAGATCTGTTGAAGTTCCAAGCTCGAAGGCGGTACCGATGCACCCAAGGTCGAAGGAAGGATGGCCGCTAGTGCGACTATGGTGGAAATTTTCCAAGCCATTGTCAAAGGGAAAATTGAAGGTCAAAGCAAAACTTGAAAGCACAAAAGGAGAGAAGGCCTTGTGTTGAGGTTCCTACTTGTTACACTTGCGCCTCGATTTTATACCGCTATGACCAAGTACTAGATCCGGGCCCGATGATCACGTGCGCACTCAGGACATTTGTGGCGCAATGCCGTCTGGAACTTAATTGCGCGGTATTGAGGAGCGCTGAGAGTCGCGCTATGCAAACACAATTTAACCCAAACAAAGGCAGGACCCGGTAGGAGCGTGAGATTCACCCGTGACTTGGAGTAAGTGCACTCAACATTTACTGTAGTGAATAAAAGATTCAAAGCCGAGAAAAATGGAGAAGCTTCGCAGGGAGGTTTAATGTCTACCACAGTGTGGCTAACAAACCTAGCATGCACAAGTGCACTCTTGAGAGTGAATGCAATATTTTTATTGAATCTCAACGGCGACTTGACGGCGACCTCGAATCTTGGTTCTTGTACGGCATAACTTGTACCTCAATTAAAATATCCAGAGAACGTGCTATCTCAGTGTCCATCGAATAGGAATGGATTCTACCATTAATCAATGAATTGATATTGGTTTGACCCAAGAGGTATGGTGGCAATTGGCCGTAGCTCCGCCTTGCAAACTGACTGCCGTACTGCATGTCCCTAAATCATAATGAAAATTTCCACGTTGCGAAATACCGTTTGTTAGTGTAAGACCCTGGATTATACCTTTGGATGCCAGGTACCCGTCCCAGGTCTTTGGTGTGAAAGCCATATTTTAAAGATTGGGCCATTGCTCATTGAAGCTGGCTAACCAAGTCCGCTGCAGAAGCATTGTACCGGCACATGATATATCGGACCCATACCCCGTTGATGTCCAGGGCCAGGGGCATAGGGGTGACTGTGCAATGCCAAGAGCGTAAAGGGTCATTTGAAGAGTTAATGCAGGGGTAAATGCAGGAACCAGCAGGTACGGTGAATGGAGTGCCCGCTTATTGCCTTATTCCTTTTTTGTTTATGCATATGTACCTCACTTATAATTGGTTTCCGGATCGACTCTGGGGCAGTGCCCCGAGGACATAATATGCCGAATCGGGCATAAGTTAAGCGGCACAGCCACACTAGTCTCTCAACAGATGCTCTATCAGTACGTAGCTCGTACCTCGCTTGATAGAGTCTGTTGGTTACCGCGTAACTTACCCGGTGGCCTGCGTTATTACAAATCATCCGCTTTCGGATATCACGTGTAGGATTAAGCGACGCGACTTGGACGCGTTTTGAGATACCCATGATGTTCGGACGTGAATTGAATGCTTGAGTCTCATTTTACTGGACAAAGATGATTTGTTGAGGATTTTCTGGAGTTCCCCCAGCGACACAACTCCAATATAAATATATTTTGGCGGTTTTGTTCCATTTTCGGTCCACTTCCCAAAAACTGTGCTTCGACAGGAGGGAAACGGGTGTACTCACCATAAATAACATTTGTAGCAAGATGGGACACCTCTGGGCGTCTATCTGAGAAAAGTAACCCGAGAAACACGTCAAGACGCGTCTCGCTAAGAGGTTGTTTGGGCGTGCATCCGTGATGGTTACATAATAACGCAGGCCACCGGGTAACTGACCGTGGTAACTAACAGACTACAGCCACACGCCGCTCGGAGGCACCGCTGCCACGTCTGGCCACCACACCGCCCGTCTCTCGGCCATTACTCCTCAGGAGTCTCTGTGGTTTATCTACAGTAGGTCCAGTATCCCTGATCATACGACATTCAAATTTATATTCTCGACCTTTTTTCTTCATCTCTTTGTGAGTATGTGACGTGTGTGACTCTACGCGCTTAAATCCACAATCGCGACTCAAAGCTCAAAGCTTCAAAGCCCAAATGCCCAAAGGCCGCCCAAAGGGCTCCAAGAACAACACTGGACACCGTGCGGGAGGTACGCGTCAAGGAAGTGGCCGCAAGCCACCAACACTGAAACGGAAAGTTCTGGGGAAAAGAAAGGGTGCGACGGCCCTCCGGCACAATTGAATGGTCGACTCACCTCAACGTAGAACGTGAAGATGACGAGGATGACGAGGAGGGCGACCGAGGATCTACTTCACGTCGCCGTGGAGTTTCTCCTTCGAGTCCATTGCGGCGTTCTTCTGAATCCGTCGCGGTGTCAGATCGTACTTCGAGTTCTTCCAGGCCCATAAAACCATTGCATCCGCTTTTCGGTGAGCTGAACACACACCGGTTGCTTCCAAACTTATACTTCTCCAAGCCAAAACACAACAACCAGCTAGCGACGAAAATCCCTCTTCCCCCCTTACGCCATGCCTCCCCTCCCTTCCTCATTTCTCCGTGGTGATTCCTGAAGACGAGCCTGCGGAGTCAGATCCAACACCGTCGGGTCTGCTTGGCGCGGCCGAAACTGAAACTCCATCGAGTGCTGCGCCAGACCACGGTGGCTCGGATACTGATGACCTGGAACCAGAAAAAGAGCCAGAGCCAACAGGGATAGTGCAGGCCTATTTGCTGCAAACTATGCTTGAAATTAAGGATGTGCAGCTCCCGAAACACGCGCAGCCAGACTGTTATCGAGTTGGGAAAACCTTTTGGATCACGCCGCCGGACAGATACTTTGCGCTTCAGGAATACAAAAGTACGGCAAAAAAGCTAGCACCCGACTGCCTGTACTACCCTAGGATTTTTGTTTGGCTTCCAAAGTCTCTGCTTCCAAAAGACTTCGAATTTCAATGCATATTCTGTGCATCAAGCAAAATGTCGGAACACGGTGCGTGATTAGTTGTTTTTCATGGCTCTTCTTAAGTATCCTGGATAGGTTGGAACCACAATCCAGTTGCCCGACGTGTCGTCGACCTGGATTCATGCTATTACATCCTGTCAAAGCGCATAAAATGCGATTCCTGCAAGAAATCTTGCAGCCTCTATGAGGATAAAATCCTCGCACAGCTCCCTCAAGATCTCGCGAATGAATTTCCCGGTGAGCCAATATCCGCCAAATTCTCATGTTTAACGGGAATTCAAGTATGCGTACAGCATTTTTAACCCACCGCAGCGGCATCGACAAGACCTTAGTAACACTAATTAGAAGTGGGATTGCTCAAGGAACGACTGCGCATGGATGGGAGCGAATTCTGCGAGAGCTACATGTGCGCAATCGGGACCTCGCAAAACAGGAGTATTTGCACGCGCTTAAAAACTGCCCGGTGTCCCAATTACCCGCACCTCTGGTCCCCTTCTCATCTTTCGGGGACAAAGAGGCGTACGCCGGCTTCGCCCCGTCCAGATGGTACATTAATTCCGTCTACACCGACTACATGAGCTACGTTAAGCCTCATGAAGACCAAGCCATGTCAGCAATTCCGGCTAGCGCGGTGTGCTGGGACCAATCGTACAAGGCGATAACACCTGCCATTCCCAACTAACGGACCTTGTAGGACCACATTTATACCCCCTAAATGTGGTCCTAGGTAGACCTTGACCTGCCAAAGTCCCCCCTACAGCCGCCCTATGGGGACCTACAGGGACCGGGGGGGGACCGAGGGGGACGGTCACTCTAAGGGAGGGGGACACATAGAGCGCCGGTGCAGGGACAGGGAGACTGTGGGGACAGGGGCCAGATATAGGCGCGGTGGGGGGACAGGGGGACAAATTGGACTTGTAGCACCTCGGGCGCACACACACGGTGTGGGGACAAGGGGGACACAGCTGCGGTGGGGGGACAGGGGGACATGTTATGGAACATCGACGGTGGGAGGGACGTTAAGAGGGACATCACGTGCCTGGTACATACACGGTGGGGGGACAAGGGGGACAAATTGGACTTGTAGCACCTCGGGCGCACACACACGGTGTGGGGACAAGGGGGACACAGCTGCGGTGGGGGGACAGGGGGACATGTTACGGAACATCGACAGTGGGAGGGACGTTAAGAGGGACATCACGTGCCTGGTACATACACGGTGGAGGGACAAGGGGGACATTTCTTTACAGTTGCTGGCAAGCGTCGGGATAGCATCACGTGCCTGGTACATACATGGTGGGGGGACAAGCGGGACAATCTTTTTACACGGGTGTGGAGATGCGATCATGTGCAAAGTACATATGCGGTGGTGGGGACAAGCGGGACAATTCTTTTACAGCGATCAGTGTGTGTAGGGATGAGATCATGTGCAAAGTACATATGCGGTGGGGGGACAAGCAGGACAATTTCTTTATAGTGATCAGCGGGTGTTGGGATGAGATCATGTGCATAATACATCCACGGTGGGGGGACAAGCGGGACATTTTTTTACAGTTGTTGGCAGGTGCAAGAGTGGGTTAGGGCGACATGTTGATGTGTTCATGCACATTGGCGGTGGGGGGACAAGGGGGACATTTCTGGTAACACTGGCAGTATGAAAGTGGGATCACCATAGTGGGATGTGTTTGATGCACACCGCTAGTGCAGGGACAAAGGGCACATGTTTGAGGTGTGTTGGCAGGGGTTGGGATAGTAAATCATAGTAGGGGGAAATTAGAGGGACATGACCGTAGATAATCATTGTATGAAAACACTTGGGACATAGCACAAGATGGGAATATCAATGATCCAGCCTCTGAACAACACGAGGCATCTATTCCCAATTTTTGTACTTTCCAATCACCACAATGCCAGTTGGATCATTAAATAACATTGACCATGGTCTACCAGTAGAGTTCATAATTATATAAACAGGTTATTTTGACTTTTCTGAGATTATAAAACAGATACCGCAGAATTCAAACCAGCAACTATACTATAAGATCGGTAAGAACAAGTAAGATCATTATCTTTCTTAAAATAGTACTACCACCTGTCACCCATATAAGGAAATTATCACGAACTCTGGTTTCTTATATGGAATTTTGAGAAGATATTGAACCTTTTAGGTTGCTACCCTTCCCTTCCCTCATATTCAGCATACACTACAGCCTGGGGCCATGGAGTATCATGGAACAGTCAAATTACTGAAGGTCTCCAAGAACAGCAAAAATAACGGATATTGCATCCTCTGGAGCCACAAAAACTTCTAGGAAGCAATGAGATGCCTCTGAATGGGCTCAGGACTCTTTGGACTCATTTGGGTGAATTGTGGTGTTGAAATAGGCACCTGTGTGTCTATCTTTCCCCTGGATCAAAATGAGCAGAATATGTGCAAGAAGAGATAAACAATGTCCCAGCATATGGTGGCCCACTTGTAGGACCCTTTATGACCTGAACCAGATTTTTAACAATCTGGGGCTTTCAATGTGTCTGAAGTTGGACTTTTACTGGATCACCATGTTTTCACCATTCTGCTCCCCCCCAGACAGCTTCAAGTCTTTAGAAACAGTGTTGTGGACTCAACCAATCATGTAGAACATTTTAGACACAAAGATCAGCTGCTTACATGCCTTCTTTCATAAGCTATCAAAAGTCATATTTTCGCCTTATTCAATTAATAGAGGGTCAAAGAGTGTCCCTGGTGACTTCCAAAGTATATAGAATTCAAGGGACAGGTGATAGGTTGCTCAGATGATTTTATCTGAAGTGTTTTGGATGAAAAGTGCTTCCAGAATGGCGGAGACACAAGTGGGCTTTAGCACTTTGAGTGAACTTTGGGTCCATTTCATGCATCTGCCAAAACTACATCTTAGAAAATCATGATAAATATCAGAAAATTCAAGGCTCATAGTCCATGCAATTGAAAAACATTAGCCTCTTAGGATTTTGTGTTTCCCTCAGAGGAAACTGCTGTTGCGCATTTGATGTGAGAATTGATGAAACGTGTTCGCGATCACCCCAAAACGTGTTTGCAATATGGTAATGATAAGAGGGACTTTTGTCCCCTTTGTCCCGTTAAATGTCCCGTTTATGTAATTTCAAAACGTGACGGTATGGACTTTTAGTGTGTCTGAAATGCTCCTGTATAATGGAAACTCATTGTATTGACTGTTTTCTCATTAAACATTGACAGATAGGGGTTCATATCCAACCATTGCCCCTTAACACTTGTCTCAAGCATAATAAAACCATGAATCTGATTCTCTATCTTTTCTAAGAAGGCTATGATGCTCATTGACTATCCATATACAAACAGACTAGAGACATCCTTGGAAAAGAAAATTCTGGAACATTGGACACAAAAAAAAACATCTGAAGAAATCAACATGAACTGCTGCACATGGTCTCTTACCCTGTAGGTGGTACCTTCTCTCAACTATTAGCCTAGATATTATAGCATAGTTCTCATTATTGATCACAAGCAGACTACATACTGGTCATGTGGGGACACTAGGGGGACATGAGCACTGAATACCCATCCTGGGTCATGAGAAGGGTGTGTTCAGGGATATAGGTCAGCTGTGTAGGAACATTAGGAGGACATAGGGAAGTTTGTATGAGGGGGGCAACATATCCTTCAGATATCAGGTGTATCGGAACATGCACTCTTTAAGGGAGACATTGATACTTGGGAATTCATGATCAACAGACAGAATACCTTCAGGGGAGGGGTGTACTAGGTACTGAGGGTAACAGCAGATGTAGGTAGTTGCACGCACTTGAACGTTTTCTTATTCATGGCATAGAAACATAAGATCAACACACTTGATGCAATAGCTACAGTGCAACGGTACAGATCATGTAGGATTCTGGTCAGTTCCAAAGGCTATGTGCAGAAAGCATGTACCTTGGATGGTAGAAAAGACTGAAGTGAAGTTCATGAGTACAATGTTGGCCGTGATGTAGTGCAATGTCTCAGGTGTCTCTACACAATAACAATCTGCTGACGTGTCCCCCTAATGTCCCCTCACTGCCGG
Organism: Mycena metata; assembly: GCA_029378385.1. Taxonomy (NCBI): domain Eukaryota; kingdom Fungi; phylum Basidiomycota; class Agaricomycetes; order Agaricales; family Mycenaceae; genus Mycena; species Mycena metata. The sequence continues at coordinate 6,161 of JARKIB010000621.1, read as the reverse complement.
GATCTACTGTCATTTTGCCCTAATATATACGGACACGGCCCATCATCACCAGTGTTACCAGAAATGTCCCCCTTGTCCCCCCACCATGTATGTACTATGCACATGATCTCATCCCAACACCCACTGATCACTGTAAAGAAATTGTCCCGCTTGTCCCCCCACCGTGTATGTACTTTGCACATGCCCGCTTGTCCCCCCCACCGCATATGTACTTTGCACATGATCGCATCTCCACACCCGTGTAAAAATATTGTCCCGCTTGTCCCCCCACCATGTATGTACCAGGCACATGATGCTATCCCGACGCTCGCCAACAACTGTAAAGAAATGTCCCCCTTGTCCCTCCACCGTGTAGTACCAGGCACGTGATGTCCCTCTTAACGTCCCTCCCACTGTCGATGTTCCATAACATGTCCCCCTGTCCCCCCACCGCCGCTGTGTCCCCCTTGTCCCCACACCGTGTGTGTGCGCCCGAGGTGCTACAAGTCCAATTTGCCCCCCTTGTCCCCCCACCGCGTATGTACTGGCACGTGATGTCCCTCTTAATGTCCCTCCCACCGTCGATGTTCCGTAATATGTCCCCCTGTCCCCCCACCGCAGCTGTGTCCCCCTTGTCCCCACACCGTGTGTGTGCGCCCGAGGTGCTACAAGTCCAATTTGTCCCCCTTGTCCCCCCACCGCGTATGTACCAGCACGTGATGTCCCTCTTAATGTCCCTCCCACCGTCGATGCTCCGTAACATGTCCCCCTGTCCCCCCACTGCAGCTGTGTCCCCCTTGTCCCCACACCGTGTGTGTGCGCCCGAGGTGCTACAAGTCCAATTTGTCCCCCTTGTCCCCCCACCGTGTATGTACCAGGCACGTGATGTCCCTCTTAACGTCCCTCCCACCGTCGATGTTCCATAACATGTCCCCCTGTCCCCCCACCGCAGCTGTGTCCCCCTTGTCCCCACACCATGTGTGTGCGTCCGAGGTGCTACAAGTCCAATTTGTCCCCCTGTCCCCCCACCGCGCCTATATCTGGCCCCTGTCCCCACAGTCTCCCTGCCCCTGCACCGGCGCTCTATGCGTCCCCCTCCCTTAGAGTGACCGTCCCCCTCGGTCCCCCCCCGGTCCCTGTAGGTCCCCATAGGGCGGCTGCAGGGGGGACTTTGGCAGGTCGAGGTCTACCTAGGACCACATTTAGGGGGTATGAATGTGGTCCTACAAGGTCCGTTAGTTGGGAATGGCAGGTGGGTGATAAAATATGTTGCTCGTCTGAACGGTGTCCGCGTATTCGGCAGTCTCTGGACGATGCTGAACGAACGTGAACAAGTACGACAAATAATATTCCTGGCCACTCAACATCTTCACCATATTGAGCGCCCACTCCAGGGCGTCGTTCGCTCTTTGCATGAACATGGCCATCCACCGATATCTCTCTTATGGACCGATAATGTCAAAGCAGATCATCTTTTCGCGGAACGAGTTATTCCAACATTGCGCGCGGACCTTGATTCGAGCGCATCTGATGGTTCCTCATACCCTTCTGTGGCAATCCCATCCAATCTGGTCATTCATCTGGCATCCTCCCCGCAGCTCATTGAAGCAGCATGCTCCTCAATCATGTTGATGGTTGGTGACAAAACAAGCGGCAAGATGATGTCGGTTGGATTCGCGATTGAGTGGGATTGGAGAGCAAGCCAGTCCGGGCATTTTCCAGCCGCCTTGATGCAAATTGTGACGAAGGATGTTGTGTATTTACTGCAGGTGGGATTACTTTCGGACTCTTCGTTTGCTTGCACACTAATATTTCATTTCCCAGATTTATCACCTCAGCACGCCGGACAAGGTCCCAACGTCTCTCAAAGCACTGCTATTCTCGACACGGGTGACCAAAGTTGGATATCATGTGCAGGGAAACCTCGACGTCCTCGCGTTGCTGTGGGAATTGAAACGCCCGGCTGGTAAGGACCTCGGTTGGGTTGATATTGGTGTTCTCGCAAAATCGAAAGGGCTCATACCATCCCCGGCGGTTTCTTTTCCGAGGATTGTGGAAGCAGTGCTTCGACAAAATGTCAATAGCCTGCAGGAAATGCGAACTTCAGATTGGTGTCGACAGGACCTTGCCGAAGACCAGAAGACCCATGCGATTCGGAACGCCTGGACATCCCTGGAAATCTTCAGGGCTATTGTTGATCGTCCCCCTGCCGGAGCCCGCCTATCCCGGGTCGGACGCCTTGGGGACAAAATCACTCTCCGAAATGGTGATATTGCCGTTGCTCATGGTATATTCCCGGAACAACCGACAAAAATTCAGGTTTCCGCCTCCAAAATCGTCCATATTTCAAACACAAAACGTGCTGTCATCACGGTCAAGGAAACGTTGGCACCGGCTTTTATCTGCCACTATTATAATTCAACGCTCGCCGATCTCGGTCCACCACCGTTCGATATTGTTGTCGACCTCGCGTCCCTCACTTCACGTGAGGAATATACCCTTCCCGCTGCTGATTCCACACATATTACACAGCCAACCGATAACACATCCGTCGGTGTCGACAACACGGATACCTACGACCGCGTAGATTCGATTCGGGACATGGATCTTGATTCTAACTCTGATTCGGATGTCGATGAATTTGGTGATTCAGATTCGTATGATCCGTATGAGTGGGATGCAGGTCGTTCTGCTTCGCCATCCAATAATACCACTGCTGTGGCCGCCGCAACTCCGGCTGAGAATCCCGTAGGCCAGTCAGACGAGTATGAGCGGTACATGGATGCAGAAATGGACGCAATTTACGCCACCCATCCTTCGCCCGACGTTACCTCCCATCCCTTGGTTCAGCCCTCGGACGCCTCCGCCCCCAGACCTTCTCGCACGTTGCAGGATGTTTGGCACGAGATGAAAAGAGTGACAAAAACAATCGACTCGCGGCACTCACTCGCGAAGCAATTTGCTCGATGGCTTCGAGATGCAATCCTGGTGCCCGATAAAATCGACAAAGCCCGGGTTCAGGCTGTTTTGAAGAAGGGAAACATCACTTGGAATCAGGCAGTGCGCAGCAAGCCCAAATGGGTTTGGGATCGTGTTCGACGGTACATCCCTCCCCCACAATATCTTGAGCCAGTCCTCGAAACATTGTTCAAAACCCACGCCGACGTGATTTGTGCTCAACACGGTATTAAATTGTTCAACAGCGAAACTCACAAGGCTGCGCAAGCAATGCTTGCGGATGTACGACGCGGGTGGCTGACCGATCCTCCCGGTGTAGCACTGTGCAACGGTTTGTGCACGGACAAAAACGGCCTCGCAATTTGGCACAATATTCGTGGCACCAACTCCCTCGAAGGCGGTGTTCACATGCCCATACGAAGCCGATTTGGATCCCTTGGTGCCTCTGTTGAGCTGACCGTCGCCCTAGTCTCCGATTTTTGCTATCGGAAAAATGTGGAGGTGAGCTCTGCGCTCATCTATTATCATGTTTGCTCATTCGAAATTCAGTCTGGCTCTCGCCATCTAGCCGGTGTCGAGTATGACGGGCATTACGACCCTTGGATTGAAGATGATATTGATATTGTCTACCAGTCGCTTCCCTTTGATTCCCCTCGGAAAACACGGCCAGGCTATATCAATGTTTCATTGTTCAAGAAAACTGAGGAGTCCTTCATTGTCACAGCTCTTCCTCAGACAGTACGCGAGAAATACGACATTCCTCGCCGTGTACGGCTCCCGTCGAGTGACGACCGTGAGACGAGGATCTTGAATATCCCCCTTGCCGGGTTGTCCGGTGCCCGCACTAATCGGTACGATTTTTTGGCCTCGGCCCAGGTTTGAATTCACTCCACTTAAGAAGGCGACAACTCACTTACCTTGAACGCAGGACACAAAATTTGCCGTGACCCCGATCCATACCAACGAAGAGTATTCGTTGTTCAACAAAGCACTTCGTCCATCTGGGACATTTTCCACTGCCAACGGGCCCCCCAACTTCGACCGCATGGCGAAGTGGTGGTCGGAGAAGGTCGATGGGAAGAAAATATTCTTCAAATTTCCCGAGCACTTTCAAGCACATTTCAAAACCTGGAATGCATTGCGAGTCGAACTTACAATTATGCAGCTCACGGAAAATACTCGGGCAGAATTCATGGATATTGTCCGCTCGGATGCGCACACGAGCCTCGTCTTGGACGAATCCTATTCTCCGGTCATCCAAGGTCGCAGAGGAGCCGCCGCATCTGCCAAAATTGCCGTCCGGAACCGACGTCGTCGCGATAATGGCGCTGACATACCTCAGGCCTCAACGTCAAAAACTCCTTGATCAGCCCCCAGCTCCCCATGCTCCCATGAGCCCACCACCCTCACCTGGATTCACGGAGCTAGAGCTCAGTATACCGCAGTTTACGACATTTGCAATTACACCAGGTGGGAAAATAAACAATATTGCGAGGCCGCCACGGGCAAAGAGGACCTGTCAAGTTTGCAAGAGTGTTGGAAAGAGTGGGGAGCAATGTCCTGGAAGGGGGAAGCAGTCACTTTGTCCGTGGTACAAAACTCCAGGCGCCGCCGGTAGGAAGTAGTCCAGATACAGAAGTAACATAATACATATTCTTGATTTATACTATGCTCGAGACCATCACCTTCGACGAAAAATTGCGCGACTCTCAGAGAGTAATTCGCAAGGGTTCAAAAAAGAAGACCGTACTGAGAATCGAACCCAGACGAACCAAAAACCCAAAGTATAAGGCGAACGCCCCGTAACCACTCACCTATCGCAGCTTTTAGGGTTGATACCTATTATCTATCACATCGACTCTGTCTCGACTATTTGAAAACTTTTGTTTTCAAATAGTCCTCGGGACATACCACCAGAGTCCCTCCTTACACCCGAACCACTATTATTAACACAGCTAGTGACTTGAGTACTCCGATGTGGGTATACTGCTCATGAAGACTTTCTATCCAAGCCCTACATTCTTATCCTCATTAGAGTCACTCCGGAGTCCCATCAAAATAGAAAATAAAAAAATAAGAAATAAATTTCCCTGATATCATCAAACATTGATGCATGATTACGACGGCTAGAATTCTCATCCCGCTCTCCCGCTCATCAGAGTGCCGCCCTCAAAACTTTGGTTCTCATTTGCGTGTCCAAAGCCACATATGAGGTTCAGCTGGGAGAGTACCAGTGATAGATAGTAATGAAAATCTCAATCTAATTGCGCAAAGTGCGCCCACTAGAAAGTGTGATTTAAGTTGTCGCCGACGAGGGCGGGATGGTGGCGGGAGTTGGGCGGGAGGTCTAGCAGCGAGCGGGGATGTCCACTGACCTCGAGTCCATGGTTACCGTCTTGCCGACTGACGTTTCTCTCACCGATGACACCTCGGATCATAAAAAATTATTTCTTATTTTCTATTTTCTATTTTAATGGGGACTCCGGAGCGACTCTTAGCCTTGTTGAACTACACAAGCACTCTACACCTCCACAGCATTCTCCCGTATCTGGCATAAAATTTTATTCCACGAGTCTACAACTTTCTTGGGGCCTCACAGCTGTTCTCTAGTGTACCAGTGCATCCCAGATCCGGACCTTCAACCCACCATTTCTGTCTATGAGCTTAGAACTCGCTACTGCAGCAGTGGAGCCCACCGCGAGGGAAAAGTTCCTTTAGCAAACCTTTTCTGGGTCGTTTATGTTGTCCAACCATTTTAGCTTCCCCTTCCTTCCGCCACATCACTCTCCCTGGTCCGTACAATGCACTATACACCCTTGCTGTTGTTGATGAGCCCGCATCCTTGCCACATCAATTCACACCTCGTGTTTGCTAATTCTGTGTCGGCCAACAAGTACTGACACAGGAGGCAAGCATCACCACTTATTTCTGGTAAGTGGTGACCGCTTATTGTCAGCTTATTGCCCGCTTATAAGGAAGGACACGGAAATTACGCAAGCAGGTGAGGCCTTCACATGGGCTCGAACCTCATCAACAACAACATTTTGGATAAACACAGCGGTCGCCCAAGGCTTTTTGGCCGCCAAACATGGGGTGTAAACAGGTCTTCCCGTTTGGTGTATTTTTCCCAGCCTGTCAAAAATCTGCCTCAAATTTTGACTCCCCAACATGCTTCCTTTTCCTATTTCGGAAATGTGGACAAAAGTCTGACATGTTTTGTGCAC
>JARKIB010000620.1:0-53250 GCA_029378385.1 Mycena metata | reverse complement strand
TCAAAAATGACTTAAAGCTTAAGTCGGAGAAATCCGATTTTATCGCGCCTAGTAATTAGATAACGCCGAACATAGGGGCTTATCTATCGCCGATATGGCCGGGCAAGGGTCGTGAAGGTCCTGTAGTGCATTCCGAGCACGGATTGAGCACGGAGAACGAATTCGAACCGTGGGACAGTGTTCAATGATGTCAGGAGGGGTCTGACACAAAATGTGGAAGATCTTGATCCGACGTACCTAATGGGGTACTAAGATCGGCGAAGCTTGGCACCGGTGGAGCAACCGTTCTGAAAAAGAGACTCAAGTGTCAGGAAAAGAGATGAATTGACCGGGGACGGTCAAGATTTAAAAATGGGGGAGATGATAAGCCAGCAATTGGGCCACGCGCGGAATTTGCGATTTTTGCTCATTCAGTGCCACTAGCTGTATTGTAATCGGCTATATAAATCACTCAGCAGGGGGCTAGTGTCAGTCCGGGCAGCTAGCTAGGAGACAGCAGCGTATATACTATAAGCTTTAAGGTCTGAACTCACTGGAAGGTCAATACTGGCCGGAAAGTCAAAATCATACTTAAAGCTTTAAGTCAAACCTTCTCTTTTAACAAACCCTCAGGGTTCGTAGGAGTTGGGCGTTCACTCTAATCAAGGACAGGAGGAAATACTATCCATCCGTGACCAGGGTTGAGGAATGGGAGCTTTGCAGGGGCAACCTATGTTGACTAGAACATTTGTCTACGGTAGAGTTGGCATTTCCTGTCAATCAAGCCGAAGATCCGAGGACCGGAAAGGTCTGACGGCATAGCCAGGAACAGCACCTCAAAGGGAGCAGTAGCGGCAGCAAGGTCTTGCCGCCGGCTAAACCAAAATCGTGATGCCAAGAAGCTATTAATAGTCTTGACTCGAACAGACTCACATGGCTATTCACGAATGACTCGAATTGACTCGAATGACTCGAGGCTGATTCACCAGGAGTCACACACACCGAATTGGGACGACATGACGAGGCTGGAATATTATTTGGACACGCCAGAAGCGGACATATGTTATTTATTTTAATTGTACCAACATCCATACAGATTATTCTCCTTTTCAAGTCAAGATTCGTATGTAAATTAGTAGATTGTATTCAGTAGGAGTCCGTACCTTCACGGACTCAATGTTTGGACCATTATGTACATTACTGTTTCGAGTTTCCATGTTTTGTAGTATTTGGTATGTAGGATTTAGTATATAAGTAGAGGTAGAGCTTAGGTGGAAGCCAGTGGACCGTACCCTTCTTGTTAGGAGCACAGCATAACGCGTGCCTCCGTCCGGGAAGTCTCACGGAATCCATTCGGTGTACATTTGAGTGTCTTTAGATACTTTGGTGTCTACCAATATATTGGGATTGGATTATATTTGTTGTGCAGCGTCAGCGTCAGCGTTTAGGGTCAGCGTCAGCGTTTTTAGTGTCTCAGCGTCAGCGTCAGCGAATATTACAGCGGAACCTGTCAACCTTCGGTTACAGTTCAAACCCAGCGTCGAACTAAGTTTAGTTCACCACATAACCACCCGGTGTCCATCACCACAAACCTTTTTGAAAACCACAACTCTTCTAAGAACTATAAAGGTCGCATCAGCGCCCAATAGGTCCGAGAAACCAAACGGTCGACTTAAAGCTTTAAGTCGAAACCTAGTTTTCAGCTATTGCAACAGCCGTAATACTTCGGTTGGAACCCCACGAACGCATATACAAGCAGAGAGGTGATTAGGTGTTTGATTTGGAGTGTGTTTAGTGTGTGGGTTAGCCATACATCGAGACCCAGTATCCAGCTCATTTCCCCCTGGTCGGTCCCGATCCGCGGCGTATCACCGGGGCTTTGGCTGAAATTTTCCAAGCTGCTATTCAGTGAGTAATAATTACTTGAGTATAATTCTATGGGCTTACAACAGTCCCTGGGTGATAAGTCTGTGCTTTTAGTTGCATTTTAACTGCTCCTGGACGTCTGTGGCCGACGCGAAAGTTTTGATGTTACCATCATTGGAACGGTTGAATCCGTTTATCAACTTTGTGAGGGAGCCGAGTTCGAAATTGGACATTATTCAATACCAGCCACAACAAATTACCATTATGAGTGATTTTAAGTTGTTCAAATGGTTCTTGGACTAACCTATGAAAGCCGGAATTTTTCAGGCCCAGCTTCGGCTTGAAGAAATGGCAAGCCGGGCCCCAGGCCCCCTCAGGCCGACATTTGGCCCGGCTTGCAGGCCAAGAAAGCCCCGGCTTTTCGGCCTGAGGCCGAAGCCGGAACATCACTAGGCGGAACGGTCGAGACCGCCCGCAGAGTGAGCAGCCCGGCGTGGAATCACTTCGTTAATTGTGTGCGTACTTCTCCTTATACTTGCCTCCTACTTGCCTTACATCCCTCTTCTACCTTCTCCTCTATTTCTAATTTATACGGTTATAATATTGTGTGTGGCAGGAATGCTAATCGTTGTGTAGCATTCTTCCTGACGGCGCACTTCTCCGAAGAGGGTGCGTACGCGTCCACCTTTCCATTTACTTCCTATCTACCATCCTCCTTTCAATTGTACACCTCCCTGCCTATATCCGCCTTCCCATTCCGTTTCGCGAACGCCCGCGCCGTCCTCCCGTACCACCCGCCCGCGCGCCGGCTTGCGCGGTGCTTTCCCTACATTTTTTCGCCACCTTTCGCATTCCTCCTCGTACACCTTCCTCGTACACATTCCCGCGCCACCGTTACCCAGCCCTCCCGCGCTGCAACTTCCCACCACCATCCCAATTCTCTGTGCCCTCCTTCTCGCGCACACTCCCCGCACCTGCCGCTTCCCACTGGCCACATTCACCCCGTGTCCCTTCTTGTGCACACCCTTCCACTCGATAGCCTTCCTGTATTCCCCTTAAAATTTGCTCTGTGTTCCTTCCTCCACTTCCACCTCTCCCGTGCACACCTGCGCGATCCTCCCACACCCATCTTTCCTTCCTTACCTTCCACCCCCTCCCTTTCCGTCCTCTTCCACTCCACCTTCTCCCTCCGCCCTCTCTAAATTCTCCAATTCCTCTTCCCGTCCTCGTTTATACTAATACGTTTCACCAGCCCCGAATGGCAGCGCTCTCGCGAATTCGAAACCACAATGCGCACCGCGCACGCGCACGCCTCCACCACGTCCGGCTGGGAGGACGACCCGGCGCTTAATGGTTGGGTGGGGCGAGTGCTTTTTCGTTTTGGTTTTGGCGTAGATTTGAAGGAGGGGAGGGTGTTTTGGCGGTATGGGGAGCCCGCGGCAAACGCTAGCGGTGTTGCGCGCACATTGTGGATGGTTGGCATCGTATTCCTTCGCCCTGATGTCCGTACTGCAGTCCTACTGCGCGCTGGGAATGTGGAAGGGTGCGTGAGTGTGCGCACACCCTGCATCCGCCCGCGGTGGACAAAAGTTACTTTGAGGATCTTTTGCATATTTCTGCTCCAGAAACTTGTTAAGTTGTAGTGGTGTCATTTAAACAAATTGTGACCTTATTCAAGAGGGACTTTAAATACTTCTACAATCTTCACCCACCAATCATCCGAGAATTGTTCAAAATAAGTTTCAATGTGATTGCGGCTCGGAGATCCAAAAACAATTACAAAAAAGAATCCCGTTCTTTTCCGATCCTATGGCATGGGTTATCGGGTTATGCCCCTTGTGTATTCGACACTGGTGTCCGTGACATGTGACCACAACCAAAAATTCGATATCGACAGGGGGGGGTGTGTAACACGTGACTGTCGATTTGAACGTAATGGTACAGTATGTTAACCTGTGGTGGCACTCATTGTTCAAAACACTTTACACACCTTTCACTGAAGGAATTCATTGCACATCATCGAGATCATCAAATCGAATCGACGTAAACAGTGTTTGAGTAATTGTTCCCACGGTTGAATCCGCGGTTTGGCACTTCGAATTCCGGCACGGCCACTAGCTCCGCTTGCGGCCGCTTCTCCGGCAGGGTCCACAGCTTGTTGGGGCTCTACCCCAAACCCCAGCAGATTCAGTGCTCGCAAAGACACGGTAGACTGCGAGCTCGCCTGTTTTTGGCCCTCGTTAACGCTCGGGCATCTCGTGGGAAGAAGCATGTGACTTATATCACATGATCCTCACGTGGTGGCAGTGCTCTTCGTGTTTTAAAGTATAGGATTTCTGGCCTTGAGTATATTACCTATCATCCCATATTTTCTTTGCGCTGGCCTTGAGCGGTTTCAAATAGGTTGGTAGAGAGACCTCGGTATATCATTACATTGAAGGTTCCTTCCAATAACTGGACATTGCGATGCATCAGGAAAAGCTGCCCAGGAATTTGTTCCCCGAGTAATTATGTTGGTCGGAGTTGCACGCAGTAGACCTGAGGGTCACATATGTAGCCGCTGTAGTCAACGGTAGTTTGGCAGGGATCTGCGTAGCGGGTTATTGATCCGCAGTGATGAGATGTTGGACAATCACGCCGCCGGCCAAGGCTATGTTCGGCAACAAAACTACAACCGACTACAACTCCTACCAAAAAAAAGCTTTCTGTACGAAAAGCCAAAAGTTTAGTGTAGAGACCTCTTCCGCGCAGAATCCCTACTGAAAAAGTTATAACCCGGGCCCCCACCGACGAATCGCGCTCCGCCAGTTGAACTCGCTTGCCGAAATCACGGTGTTGCCAAGGGAAATGGCGTGATTGATGGTAACATTTCGTTCGTTGCTCTCAACTTCCATCTTCTCCCTCTTCTCCCCCTTCCCCCATCCCTCCCGTCGTTCCCCGCTCTGCTCACATTCATCGTCGTCCCCGCGCTGGTCTTCCTTAACCTCATCTTCACCCGCTCGAATCCCGTATATCGCGCACCTCGATCCCAAGAGCGCGAAGACCCGTACCCGTCTCTCCAATCCGTGCAGAAGCGCCATCCAAGCCTCTCCAACGTCGATATCCCTAATCTGAGTATCTACGCAACCCCTTGGAATTACCCGTCAAGGTCCCTGAAGCGCCAAGACCTCAAGTCCAGACATGCAGTCGCTGTCAAGACCCCGAGTTACACTCGTCTCAAGGCTTTGGTTCATGATGCATGCTGATTCTCCGTCAACATTTCCCCCGGACTCTCAAACCTCTCGCGCTCGACATCCAAACCCTCAACGCTGCGGTCCTTTATTGATGACTATCTTCGAGCCCGCAAGCACCCCCATCGAGGTGTTGGAGTACGTTGTGTGGTGTGTCCACTTTTCTCATCTCGATGAGTACATCACTGACTGTTCCGATATTTCTTACAACCAGTCGATTTCGCCGTTATGAGGCACATTTCTACCTTCTAATCCAGTTCGGCCCCAGCACCTCAGTATTTTAATTTCCGCGTTGCTTTGGAGTATGAGGTGGAAGAGGAGACCGAGCGACTCTTCCTAGTCAACCATGTATTCTTTAATGTGAATTTACATTCATTCCGTTAAATTGCGCTCGAATATGTGAAGTGACGGTCAGATATGATACACTACCTCGGACTACCTGGGCCTACATCGACTACCCGGCTATGGTGCTACAGCACTACGTAGATCAGGCACTGGGTATGATAGCCCATTATAGTAATCAATAGTTTTGACGAGCAACTACAACGCCGTATATTTTAGGGGGGTAACGACGGCACTACGACAGCTATGTTGACTACATTGGCCATAGTAGTGACCTGCATTTTTCCTGATGATGTTTAACTAAAACAGATTGTCGGGAGTCTTTTCACAATAAAATGGGAGACAATGTACCCGAGACATACACCGGTGTAGGGTGGTGCAAGGCTCACGCCACGGCGGTGCATGGCTTATGCCATTGCGGTGCACGCCACGCGACGGCGCTGCACGGCACCGTGTATCTCTGCCGTGCAGCGCCGTGCAAAACCGTGCTGGCTCGTACTGCTTGTAAAATCACCTATATTGACTATGATTCATGAAATACCATCTCTAGATCACGTTCTTAACTTACACGGTCCACCAGTTGAAGTGTTCACAGAGTATATCCCGGAAAGAGGCTGAGGTCTTCTAGCAACACCTCTGTTCGTGCTCCCGAGATTAACCCACAATTTGTGCATGCCCCAATATGCATGTACATATCTCACGACCACAAAACGCGCAAGGCCCCTAATTTTTCTTGTTCCGCGGCACCACTTCTATTGCAAGCCGCACCTTCGACAAATGGGTCGCTGCATGCCAATTTTCCTTCCAATTCTGCTAACTAACAACCTAATCCTGCCCTTGTAGAAGACGAATGGAGCCCGTGGCCTGTGGGAGAGCTCGAACCCCATTTTACGTGGAGTTGTTTTCACATTTTTCACTGAAAAAGAAGGTGAAAAATTCAAACTGACCCACAACGCTTGAGGATGTGATCCCACCTGCGGATACTGAAGTTCTTGACATTATTCTGGTAATCATCGAGAGGCCGCCGACGTTGTCGCGCGAGAATTGCTGGCCGTCGGAGACGTATTCACTAGTAGAGTACATCATGAACTCCTTCTCAAGTTGGGCAGGAAGTCAATCAGTGGTTCCCATTAACAATGATATCAATAACATACCGCAGCGCCAGCGAGAGCGACTGCACTGTTCAGACTCTAAAAGGGACATTCAGCGAATCTGCAAGCTCACTGTGAGTTGGATATGACAGCTTCGCCTAGAGCAGAATGCCACACACTGAGACTGATTTCGGTCCGAGTCTGACCTGAGGCGGCAGGCGGTACGGAACGGGGTATAATAATGTAATACACCGGGCAGGAAAAAGAGTCAGGATTCTGGACAATCCACTGACATTTGTGTGGGAACTTGAAGCCGCTCGTGGCAGGGAGAAAGGATAGTTGAAGGAAATTGGAAACTGGCAGGGTGGCACCTCTCGAGGACAGACAAAAGTTGAAGAGTCGGAGTTGACATTGAATTTGGACCGACAATATTCCTGCGGGAACTTGGACGCAATCAATTCATTTCCGCACTCGAGGCCGGAGAACCCACAGGGCAAAAGACAAGGCAAAAGAACTGAAGGGGATTCAGTGTCAGATTCGGTGATATTGATTGAGGACCAGCCTCCAAGATAAAGATAGGATGAGCGTTGGGAAGATAAGATAAGATACAACACAAGTCTGCAAAGGTGCGCTATCGAACTGAGGTGAGGGTGAGGGTGCGAAATTGTCGACCAAGGAAGGACTCCGCCGACCGATTTGTTCTGTTTTCAACTTCTTGAGCTCTTGGTGGAAGCCTGGAAAGGAAGGGATCAAGTGTGTTGGTTTGATTTTTGCCAAGTGATATTGCGCAAGGTGGGCTGGTGAGCTGTGCGGATGGGTACGAGGGGTAGAAGTGGACATAGACTGAGTCAAGAAGGAGTGAATACCGTTAGTGGGATCATCGGCACAGTTAGCTTGAACGTTGAGCCATCTGCTGATTCACTTCGAACAGAGACACCCACCCAGAATCAGAATCCGACAGATATTTCTGACGCTATTGATTTTCGGTTCAAGGTTGGCAGACGGAACGGAACGTTGTCTGTCGATTTATCGCCGTCCCAGCAGGCTATCAGGATGGCCTTCCGAGGCCAAAGAGCTGGGAAGCCTAGAAGCCTGATATATAGTACTCGCAGAGTGAGATTGATGCGAGTTGTCGCCGAAGTTCTGGATACCAGACCGACATTCATCTGGGAATTTAGGCATTAATATTTATGTCCACAGTCCGGAGAACCCACCGAGCAAAAGAGTCGAAGGAGATTTAGTGGGGATCCAGACACGAGAAGTGAGAAGTGAGATCAATGTGCGACCGTGGAGAGTTCGATGTGGTTGTTCACCGAAGTGAGAGAAAGATCAGGACGCGAAGTCGGGCCAGTACGGTTAGAGTGAGAGTGGGAATGAGCGGTAGGGATCCCAGATAATTTTTTCGAATTCTTGAGTTGTACCTAAGTTTAGCATGATCGTGCGCGCTTGTTGGAGGGAAGAGAAGATCGGTTGCGTTAGTTTGGTCTTCGCCAAGTACTGGTGCGCAAGCAAAGGGGTATGGGCAGAAAGAATGGGTTACAAGCAAGAGTCCTGTAGTAATTAAGCACCCAGAATCGATATTATTGCTTTCACCTGCGGGTAGCTGTTAGCTTGAGGGTTGCAGGTTCAACCATCTTTATCACAAGAATTAAGTTCAACAGCTTTCGATGGAGGCGCCCAGAGTCAGACTGCCATTTGCTGATCCTTCTTTCGGTCGGAACCAAGTTCTGACTTGAGGGCAACGTTCCACAATGGAGGCGCAACGAATTCATCTCTGCACCGGCAGGAGATGCGGTGGAAAGGGACTGGAAGAGATCGGGAAATGGAACCTCGCAGACCCAGGGCCGCCGAGACTCTGTAAAATACGCAAGGGAAGCGTTGGTCAGATGTAACGGCGTATATGTAAGGCAGTCATGCCTGGCAGGATAAAGCCTCGAAGGAGATTCGGTGTGAAGATGGAAAGAAGGAAAGGGCGAAGATTGACATCGTCGAGTGAAGGCGCCGAGCGGAGGTTTTTAATGCCGTGTTTGATACACAGGGACTGGGCCGAAATTCGTTATTTCGGCGTATGCAGTGACACCGGATTCCGGGGAGTTGAGTTGTCATGAGGGGCGGCAGTCTGCCTCAAGGAGATTGGGAAGTTCCATGTGAACCAAGCGGAAAACCAAGAGAACAACACCCGCCCGTGTATGGAATGCACGAAAAGGTTACAGGCCGACGTACGGTATTTCGGCGCAGCCGCGTTGACGCCCAGAGTCTTCGAGTTTACGCCCACAGAATCTTTCAGTTGACGCCGAAGATCAGTTGGGCTTACACGAGCAACCCGGGAATAAGACTTGTAGCTTGACCAAGAAGGGATTCGGATAACGGATAACGCAGGACGAAGGGATAGCGGAGGTTGCAGTACGACGGCCCTGGCAGGAGGTTGAGATGCCAAGGGCGTCCGAAAGATATGTTGACCCCGTTAGAAACATGCTGGCCCAGTCGGACTCATTACAGCGCCAGTCCGAGTTCATGAGCCATAAGTAGAAATGGAGATGAGCGTTAACTAATAACAGCAAACGGCAAACGCACCCGCCGCGGGCCGCCCTCCACCCAATCAGGCAGCTCCCTAGCCGCTGGGTATACTGCTGCCGGGCATCCGACTTGCATCCGACTCTTGACTGCAGCCACGCACGCACCCACACAACCTTGCTGCAGCCGCGCGTTGACGGAGGACTACTGCGATTACTGCGCTAGCGACTGCTGAATACTTCCCGCGACACCTTGGCGATAACTCACTTCGATAACCGCCACTTCCCAACAACGTCGTCAAATAACCACTTCGCCACTTTATTCGCTGCGAATACTCAAGAATAAGACGACACCCTCCGCTCGACGCGCGCGCAGAGTCTTCCAGTTGACGCCGAAGATGCATATGGGTGTGACTTACATGGGCAACCCGGGAACAAGCCTTCTACCTTGACCAAGAAGGGGTCGGATAACGGAGGACGAAGGGACAGCGGAGGTTTAGTACGACGGCCACGGCAGGAGGAGTATATACGAGAAACGAAAACGGAAACCATATATATATAGATGCCGCCTGATGGCCAGGGAACGGCGTGGGTAACAGTGCCGTATGCCAAGCGGTCACACCACGGCCGGGAACACGGGCATCAAACCACAATCGCGGCTTGCCGCCAAGCATCCCTCCGATTGTAACCTTTAGAGGGGGTTGGTTGAATTCTGCCGTCTCTTTAAATTTTCACCACGAGGAATAAAGTTGACGAAGAAGTACACCAGTATCCACTTGAATTTACCTGTTCCGTACGACTCGAAGTGCTAGTACTCTTATTGTAAATTGGATACATGTAACCTTTGACCGTCGATTTTATTGATCTATCAGTACAACGGCTGGAATTTACTCAAGTACTTTAACTCGATACAATTTCCTGCGGCGGTGGATGACGGCAGACGGCGGGATGGCGGGCTGACGCAAATTGCCGACGTGCCGAGGGTGATGGGATCGGAGGTCACTTTTCGATTTGCCGAGGTGTGACACCTTGAGGTTTGATGGCCGCGCACGCCGCCTGATGTGTTTCCGTTTTCGTTCCTGATGGTTTTCGATTCTCGTTAGTACCGCGGCAGGAGGTTGAGATGCCAAGCGCGTCCGAAAGATATGTTGACCCAGTTAGAAACATGACCCAGTTGGATTCATTGCATCGCCAGTCCTCCGTTCATGAGCAATAAGTAAAACGGAGATGAGCGTTAACAGCAAAAGGCGAGCGCACCCGCGGCGGGCCGGCCAGGGCCGGCCCTCCACCCAATCAGGCAGCTCGATAGCCGCTTTGGGTATACTGCTCCCGGTGACCAGCACTCCGCTTGACCCACGCACGCACTCACACAACGCCCTTGCTGCAGACGCACGTACAGTGGAGGATACGGAGGACTACTGCGACTACTGTGCTATTGCGACTGCTGGATACTTCCTGCGACACCGTGGCGATGCCACTTCCCAACAACGTCGTCAAATAACCACTTCGCGTCACTTTATTCACTCCGAATCCTCAAGAATAAGATGACACGATGGACACACTCCGCTCGTCAACGGCTCCTTCGTCATCGACGGCATGAAGCTCGTTGTCCTCGGCGGAACGGTCGAGACTGCCCGCAGAGTGAGCAGCCCGGCGTGGAATCACTTCGTCAATTGTGCGTACTTCTCCTACTTGCTTTACATCCCTCTTCTACCTTCTCCTCTGTTTTCTAATTTATACGGTTATAATATCATGGTATGAATGCTAATCGTTGCGCAGCATTCTTCCTGGCGGCACACTTTTCCGAAGAGGACCACCCGCAGTGCGCACAGCTGGCTTAGAATGTGGCTTTCGAGACGGTGCGTACACGTCCTACCTTTCCATTACTTCGTATCTACCTCCTTCCTCTCGTACTCCGCCTTCCCATTCCGTTTCGCGAACACCCGCGCCGTCCACCCGCCCGCACGCCGGCTTGCGCGGTGCTTTACCTACGTTTTTTCGGCACCTTTCGCATTCCACCGTACACCGCGCCACCCTGCCCTCCCGCGCTGCAACTCCCCACCACCCAATTCTCGCCCTCCTTCTCGCACGCACTCTCCGTGCCTGCCACTTCCCACTGGCCACATTCCCCCGTGTCCCTCATTGCGCACATCCTTCTACCCTATAGCCTTCCCGTATTCCCTCTTTTCTCTGTGTTCCTTCCTCCACTTCCCCCTCTCCCGCACACACCCGTGCGATCCTACTTTCCTTCCCATCTTCCCGCTCCCTCCTCTTCCACTCCACCTTCTCCCTCCGCCCTCTCTAGTTCCTCTTCCCGTCCTCGTTCATACTAATACATTTCGCCAGCGAATGGCCACGCTCCCGCAAATTCGAGACCAGAATGCGCACGCACACGCCTCGTCCGGCTGGGACGACCCCGCGCTTAATGCATAATAGGTGGGGGGTGCGGGTGGGGAGGGGACGACGGGAGCGGAGGTATGTCCGCTGCATTCATTCGACTCTGTTGTTGGCACGCATGGATGGTGTGCTCCGCGCGGTGGGCTGTACAGCATCTGCTCGCTGATACCGTCAGCGCGGGCGAAGGGCCTTGTCGTGGGTACCGCCGCGGGGTGTGTCTGTATCTGCGTCCGTACCCGGGGGAGTGCGCGCGTCGTCGTCGTCCGCATCGCGCGGAGCGTACTCTCTAGCTATAGCCATCCCTCCCATTTCGCTCTCGATCTCGGCGACATGGGGGCGAGCGAGATTGACGGCGCGCAATGACTCGTCGCGTCGTGGGCTGCAGCTGTATGCATATTATCCGCGTCCGCATCTCGTGCGGACTAGGCGCGTTGGGGCGGGGCCGATGCTTCGTCGTCGGGCGTGCGCCCCGTCGTCGTACGTCCTCCACATCAAGCTGAATGTCGCCCTTCACGTGCGGAGTACGGCGACGCGTATGCGTATGTGAGCTACACCGTCTCTCGCGTGCGGCGCCGGCAGGTGGCGCCAAGCGACCCGCCTACGCACGAGCAGCATCGCTCTTTATCTCCGCTGCTTCTCTTCTCCCACACCATCCCATTCTTCCGAGGGGGAGGGGGAGCGGCCGGAGGAGGCGTTGGAGTGTTTTGGTGGTCGTTAAGGCCTGCTGCGGGGGCGGGAGGGTGTGGGGGTTTCGTGGTGATAATCGGGGCAGGTCGGCGCTCGACGCGCTGGTTGGCGGCGGCGGCGCCAACTCAAAGCTTGCACGCGGCGCGTAGAGGTGTTGCTAGGGGGCTGAAGACTGCAGGATGTACCGGCGCGCGTGGTGGGCGCGATGGGACGGGTGTCGGGCGGCCTCTAGCGGTGTGCGGGGGGTGGGTGCGTGGGCGCAAGATGCCATGATGGGACAGGCATGTGTGTACCACGGGATACGGGGTGGTACATAGTGATGCGTCCTCGGTCGAGTCGGCGGTGGATCGAGTCGAACCGGGCAGGAGTGGGTGTTGGCGGGGACGCGAGGTGGGTGCCCGGTGCACTTCGTCGGTGCGGCGGGGCGGGTGCGCGATGGTAACACGGGGGGGACGTGCATTGCCCACGAGAGATGTCGCGGCGTCCTCGAGTCACGTCGAATGGAATCAATGTCGCGAGACGGGGGCGTCGGAGAATGTGCGCTCGGCGCTGGTGACGGACGCGGCGTAGGCTGAATGAAGGTGGCGTTGGCGATCATCGAGTCGAATCGCAGCAGCGTGCGTGACTGCAGCGAGGACGTGCATACGTGGCATCAGCGGCAGCTACGCGTCACCGCCGCCGTTGAGGAAGCGCGCGCGGGATGGGATTGGGGCTAAGGTCCTGGTCCACGCGTGGATGGGTGAAGGCTTCGGGCGCGGGCAAGGTGAAGATGCATTTGGACGCCTCGGGGTGTCGCCGAGTGGCGCTGCTGTGGCGTACTAGGTGATATGCTGCTCTGGACCCGTCGCAGTCGTGCGCGTTCCGTCACTGGCGACATTCATGCGGTTCTTCTTACCCCGCTCGCGTGGGGGAAGCACTACTCTGTCTCTCCTTGCCGCCTTTCCTTCCCTCCTTCCCCTTTTTCTCTCTACTCTGCTCAAAATACTTCGCGATTAATCATTCCGTTTACACAGCGTCGTTGCCCGCTCCAACACGATCCTCAAGCAGCTCGTCCTGCAGGCGACGCGCGAGTGCGAGGCCGAGGGGTGCATCGGATTCAAGTGGGTCCTCAAGTTTACATGGGAGGTAGCCTGGGGACGTAGAGAGGGAAGGGGTGTCATCTGTGGGGATTGATGTAGATGGGGATGTAGATGGGGGAGAGAGCTAGTCACCGTATCTTTGTGGGGATGCGGTCGTGTTCGCCCGGCTGGCTTGTTCATCGCCATGGACGTAGGCGGGAGAGAGGAGAGTGCGCTGTGGTGCGCCGCGTCCGGGAGACCCGGCCCGAAGCGTCGACTCTGGGTATCTTGTGCGGCGGCGTTGGCTCGTCGGGCGACGCGGGGGAGAGCATCGACGTAAAGACCGCCCTGACTTGCACGGCAGTGGGTATGAGACGCGCTGCGATCTGCGGAGTCAATGCGAAGCGCGACAATGGCGGCATGCAGCGCGCCATTTGTGTGCTGCGGTGCAGAGTTATTGTACAGACGTCTTCGAGGACGTGCAATACCGTCTAGACTATATATTACTTGTCTCTCTCTCTCTTTTCCTTCCTTCTTTCTTTCTCTTTCTTTCGAATAGCTTTTCACTCGATCGGCGCCAGTTTATTGTGTGCGAGCGCGAGCGGTCTGTTCGAGGCGCGCGAGTTGGTCAGCCTCGGGGATAGGGACGTATGAATGGGACGAGACGGTCCCCAACGTCTTCTCATTCTCATTCACGCCTCGGGTCACTCGAATCTTCGAGCCCTGCTTCGTGTATGGGTGATGATGAGCTACTTATCCAAGTTGGTCTGGTCATCTTCGTGCTCCCGCCCGAGCCGTTTAATAAGTATATCAGGATACAAAATACATTTTTTTGTCAAAAATTGGAGCCAATCCGTGGCACGCACAACAATTTATTCCCTTCGCTCGGTGAGTGATTTTATCGCTTGACACCTCCGCTGGCTCAACCTCATTGATGTGAATCGTCCAAGTCTTATCATAAGCGCTGGGCCGACTGTGAGCTGGACATTAAAGTGCAAGCCAGATCTTCTAACCACAGGCGAGACCACCGTGCACTGCAACCCCACGTTCACACATAAAATGTTGGCCGCAAAGTCTCTGAACAAAAGTGGATCGTTGAGAGAACTTCGGGTATATACCAAACCAGGACCATATGCACATTCGCAAACCAGACACATTGGCGAATGTGCCAGATTTGAGTCGTGCCGGTGTTAACCGAATTGATTGGCCATCAATCTCCGACATTTACGCACAAGTCACATTTACAATATTCCCTGACCCTGACACTAACAAAACCCTAACCATTAACCCTAACCCTAACCCTAACCTCTAACCTGAACCTCTAACCAAAACCTGAACCCCCCTAACCTCTAACCCAAACCGCTAACCCGAACGAACCCCTAACCGGCAATATTCGGCACAGATTCCGCCGAATGATGGCCGCCAAATTAATCCCATCAAAGCAGACACATTCAATGCCATGTGTCGGATTTGCATCGAATGTGTCTGGTTTGCGAATGTGTGGATGGTCCCGGTTTGGTCTATCCCGGAGAACTTCTCGCACACTTATCGTGTAAGGCTATAATTGGAGAGGCAACGGGTCGATTGTGCCTACAGGATGAATGAATGATGGAACCGAACTTCCGCAATGCACTTAACACGAGGTACCACGTCCTTGCCTCCCACCGCCAAAACTATTCGCTCCTCAGTCTGCAGTTGAAAGCATAGATCAGATTGTGTGGGACTCTTGCATCTGGCACCGAAAACCAAAGCTTTATGCTAGTCGCGGCATTTGTTCGCCGACCACTCTCCACCGACTCGCCGGCTCACATGCCCACATCCTGTCAATGTCCGTAAGCTTTCAAGCGGAATATATTCATGTGCTATCCCATGGATGTTCTGGCTGCTAATATCCACAAATGAGAGAGTGCGCCAATTTCCCAAAGTTTGGCACCCTATAATTAGAAAACAATGCATGTCGCGGCTATGTCTGTCAGTAAGCTGTCAATTGTCCCCTCTTGCACTTTCACCTCCACCTCTATCGCACGGCACCAATCTACTTGAGTCACTACAAATTGACACGGCGATATCTTACCGGGCTGGTGAACGCCACACAGTTACTCAGAACATCTATGGTGCGCAGCAAAATTGGCAGGCCAATAATTATTGCTTATCTTCCCCAGGCGGTGTAGGGGGCCCGGGCGGGGGAGGTGGCATGCAAGGTGGTGATGGGGGTTATGGGGAGGGTGCCAGGGTGTCATACCCTGGTATCAAGACGAACCACTTCATTGTGAATAATATGTATGTTCATCCATCCTCTCCCAAATACTGTTTCTCAGGAATGGTAGTGATACTGCACAAATGAACTGTAAGTGTTGAATACTACAGTGGAAGTGATTGGCAGAAAAGCTGATGGTATTGCCACCACAGTCGGAAGGACAGACATCACCATTGGGAAACTGAGACATATCTCTTATGATGCATCACTACGCACGGGATGTCTTCCTGGGACCCGTGAAGATGTTTTGGATGATATTTCCAACTGGTTGACTGCACCCTCGGGTAGCAGCAATATTCTTTGGCTCTCTGGGGTTGCAGGGTCTGGGAAAAGCTCCATTGCAACAACCCTGGCTCAGCGGTTCCGTGACCAGGAATATCTCGGTGCATTCCTGTTCTTCACTCGCAATGATCTAGCCAAAAGCAATCCGACAGTAGTCCTCCACACCATTGCCTATAGGTTGGCACAAGTCAGTACCACCATCCGGGATGCCTTATGCACCGTCATTACCAAGAAGCCAGACATTTTTGACGCCCCAATCTATGACCAATTGGAGGCACTACTTCGGGGTCCCCTTCTATCTGCGGAGCCAAATATGGACAAGCCTCTCATCATCATCCTAGATGCATTGGACGAGTGCTCTGACCCCAGTTGGCGGATATGTCTGGTCTCACTCATTGCTGATGGGTTTACAAAGCTCCCTGGTGGCCTCCGCTTCCTTATCACCAGTCGCCCAGATGCCGACATTGTTGGTCCGTTTGAGGCACAACACCACATTACAACAAAAACACTTAGCGTTGTGACAGAGAGAACTGGGATAGATGTTGTGTTCTATATCCACTCATGATTGGAAAAGATTCAAAGAGAGCACCAGAGACTACCCAAGGACTGGCCAGGAGAATCTGCTGTAACTCAACTTGCAGAGCAGGCAGGTGGCCTGTTTATCTGGGCATCAACAGCATGCAATTTCATTGAAGGTGCTAGGCCTCAACAGAGATTGAAGAAGTTACTTGCGGGGGATTTTAAGGACAAGAGCCGCCTTGATGAAATATACACCATTGCACTCCAGAGCTGTTGGACCAGTGATGATGATGATTTTACTAGGGAGATCCGCGCAGTCCTTGGTTGCATTGTACTGGCCAGAGCACCTTTAAGTGACAAAGCTGTAGACTCACTACTTTCCTTGGAGCCAGAAACCACATCTGAAATCTTGGAACGTCTAGGCTGCGTCATCCATCGTGCCAGTGATCAAACTGCAAGAGTTCTTCATGCATCCTTCAGCGACTACCTCATGGACTCTACTCGATCTGGCAACCATCCGTGGAGTATTGAGGGCAGGATCCATCACCAATCTTTGGCACTTGGATGCTTCCATGTTCTCGGAAGCCAGCTTCGATTCAATATTTGTCAACTTGAAGACTCTCACCTCTTGAATACAGAGGTCCCAGATTTGACCACCCGTATAGAGACATATTTGTCATCTGAGCTACGATATGCCAGCCAATACTGGGCAAATCACCTGGATGAAGCTGACCCAACAAAAGACATTCTTAATCAACTGCAGGAGTTGCTTGATCAACACTTCCTGTATTGGCTAGAGGTGGTCAGTCTATGTGGTCAGATGCGGGGTGCAAATGAGACAATTGCAACTGCACACAGCTATGTGGCAAAGGTAAGCATCTAGTGGAAGATGGTATGAAATGCTGAATAGAGCTGTTAGGCTGGCAGTGATGAACTCGAACTCACACTACATGATGCACAGAGGTTTGTAGCCGGATTCTCACCGGTCATAGCTCAAAGCACACCACACATTTATGTCTCTGCCTTGCCTCTTACACCTAAGAGATCATTGGTGCAGAGGAATTTTGGGGCCAGATTTCCAGGTGTTCTTAAGTATAGTTCACCAGAGAGCAGTTGGTCAAGGCTTCAGAAGACACTGACTGGTCATAATGACGAGGTTCAGTCTGTTACCTTCTCTCCTGATGGGAAGCAAATTATCTCAGGCTCCAGTGACAACACAATCCGCATCTGGGATTCAGAGACTGGGGCTGCAGTCGGTGAACCACTGACTGGCCATAGTGGCACAGTTCGGTCTGTTGCCTTCTCTCCTGATGGGAGGCAAATTGTCTCGGGCTCAAATGACCACACAGTCTGCATCTGGGATTCAGAGACTGGGGCTGCAGTCGGTGCACCACTGACTGGCCATAGTGGCACAGTTCGGTCTGTTGCCTTTTCTCCTGATGGGAGGCAAATTGTCTCAGGCTCAAATGACCACACAGTCCGCATCTGGGATTCAAAGACTGGGGCTGCAGTTGATGCACCACTGACTGGCCACAGTGACGAAGTTTACTCTGTTGCCTTCTCTCCTGATGGGAGGCAAATTGTCTCGGGCTCGGCTGACAACACAGTCCGGATCTGGGATTCAAAGACTGGGGCTGCAGTTGGTGCACCACTGACTGGCCATAGTGGTGCAGTATGGTCCGTTGCCTTCTCTCCTAATGGGAGGCAAATTGTCTCAGGCTCCTCTGACAACACAGTCCGCATCTGGGATTCAGAGACTGGGGTCGCAGTCGGTGCACCACTGACTAGCCATAGTGGCACAGTTTGGTCTGTTGCCTTCTCTCCTGATGGGAGGCAAATTGTCTCAGGCTCACATGACAACACAGTCCGTATCTGGCATTCAGAGACTGAGGCAGCCATTCGTGAACAACACTTGTCCAGCATACTGAATGATAATGTTGTAACTCCGCAACAGGTGTGGTCTTCCTAGTTTGTATTTACTAGGTACTAATTAACTTAGATCACTACTTCAGAAATGTCGGCTGATGGGTGGGTGATCGATTCACTCTCCCACCGCCTTATATGGGTCCCGGCTTGGCTACGTGCTCATTTTTGTCACCCCCCGACTTTACTTGTCATTGCCCCCAATGGAGCAACAACACTTGACCTCACGAACTTTGTTGATGGCAAGGACTGGGTGAAGTGTATTGATGTTCCAGCCATGGTTTCCACGTAGCATATGATTTCACCTGTATCTCTCCAACTCTTGTCTCAATATCTTTTAATGTGAGTTTGGCTCTTAACCCCCACGGTCCACATGTACTTGACTTATCACATAAAGACTGATACAGGTTAGACGACAATCTGAACTCAAACTTACTGAGGGTTGCCAAGGCCGGCGATGGTTCTGGTTGAATTTGAAGTCCAACTCAAATCACCTGTAATTGACATGGAGTACGGCTTAAAATGATGCCATATAGGCTCTCCCAACGTTTGAATGTGAACATCTCAATGAAGACTTATGATTTAACGGCTCGAAATCTGGACTCGACTTGCTGACACTCACCGTTGATTGACAGCCCGGCAAATTTTGAGTTGACTTTCCAAATTCAAGTCAAATCGGTGTGTACAGAGGAATTTACCAAGCAACATTGAATTTGACTTCGAGGTTTTACCCGCCCGTGCCAACAACAATCATTACTTGTGATGCATTGAATGTGGATGTTAATTTCACATCCAAGTTTCGGGGTACACAGCAAGAGAGCAAGAGCATGCAGCTTATAAAAACCCTTCGGATTGCAGCATCAGGAGTCTAGAATTAATGAAAGATCGGAATGGACTGGTCTATTGAGGCCGAAGATTTGAAGGTTTTGGCGAATAGCTTAGTGCCGGATGATTTATTATTGCCCTCGTCAAATGTGCAGGCAATGGGCCCGGGTGGTTTAAACCTTCACCCCTATATATACACATATACGGCTAAAGGAAAGGGTTTGTGATTTTTGCCTGATTGTTAAATCTGCGTCAAGTCCGGTACTCACAGAATGAGAGGTGAAGCACATCAGAGGCCATGCATCAAAATATAGAAGGTAGAGGAGTTGGATGACACACGTAGATTATGAGCCGGTCCAAGCCGCGTGCTAGACCACTACACCAAAACGGAGATAATTGAAGTTGCTCCGACTCGCGGCAGGCTGTAGATAGTCAAAAAAAAATGAGAACTGGCAGCGACACCACCTGGAGACAGACGAAAGTAACTATCGAGTTAACAGCTTCGAAGTCTGGCGGGCATGAAATTTCTTAATCCTTTAATTGAGTTGGTGCCGAAATTCTGAACAGATCCTGGGAGACAGGCGCCCATGGAAGGTGTGGCCGTTGACAAGGAGTGTGGGAAACTGAAGGGCAAACGAGTGTCCAGTAGCGAACATGTTCGTTTATAATAGGGCCTTGTATATTATTCGTGTTTACAAACCAGTTTATAAACCGGTGTTTATAAACTCATTTTTAAATGGAACGTATGGGCGGTATAGTGTCTCATAATTATTCCAGAAAACCAAAAAGAAACACGTTGTAATAACAAGCCTGGGAAAAAAAATGCGATGGTTGATTTCGAGATTTTGACGCAATCGTGATCGCGCTCACGTGTTAAAAAACACGATCCCAGTCATCTCAGAAAAAAACGTGTTAGACCCGCCTCGATGCAGAAACAAAAAACGCAATGTTACTTGGAGGCCTGTGGTCGAGGAGCGGCGGAAATAGGCCGCATGTCCCGTGATAGAGTGATATCATATGATTTTTATTGCCTGGCTGACATGTCCTCCCTCTTCTTTCCCTCATCTCTCACCACCCTTCATGGACTTTACTGTAGCCTTTTGTATGGGTGAAATGTAACGCGTAACGCGACCCCTGTTTCGTTTCCGCGGTCACGCGTAACTCAAGACTGGTTTCACCGGGAAGTGCGTGACATGGGAAGTGCGTAAAAAAATGAAATTCTGATGCCAAAAAAGCCTAAAAATTGCCCCAAGCCTGTAGCTATTGTTTCGCATCTAGCCTGTAAGCCTATGAATTGATTATTCGCTTTCAATTCCGTCATCCGAGAGAACTTCTGTCACTTCACACCAAAGCACTCCTTCATCCGTATAAGACCACATATTCTCACTTTCCTCTCCTGAGACCAACCCCTCATTGCTTGAGCAACGTGCGGGAGCACCGGTGATAGGTCCATGCTGCGAAAAATCTTGGACATCAAGTTTAATGCTAAGGGCGTCATCAAGCACGCTCCTAAGACCAACATCCGAGTCGTCTTCGGTCTCGAAATTACCGTGGTCTTCTTCCCGAAGCGCCGTTTCGGTTTTCCCGTCGGTGGAAGCCATAAGAACCTGGTCAAGATGTGTTGCACCACAACGGTTGGCGATTTCTGTCGCCAGTGTTGCGTCTTGACGCAGAAACTCTCGCAGAGCCTTCTCGGACTGTTTCCCGTACAGGCACTCGGCCGAAAGGTTCCATTCTGTCCCCGGAACCTCGCATTTCCACCAAGCCTACAACTTGTCAATACACGCCAAGAAATCAGTTGGATGCTTACCTGTTGAACAATTTTACGGCCGTCAGGAGTTTGGAAAAAGTCGTACATCTTCACCAAGCCTCGAACAGTTGCATCACGGAGAACTGGAAGCGACGATGGAAATTTAATGTCTCGGGGAGCGACACCTTTTGCAGTTTGGGCTTTGAAGATTTCCACAAGGTAGTCGAGCGAGTCTTGCTTGAGAATGTGTTTAGCGACACGTTGGAGACCCACATCAGCAGGCTGGAACAGCCCGGTGCACCCTCCGGGAACAAAGATCAAAATAATGAACGGGTAATCCTCGAAGATGAGAGTTCGAAACTCTTGCCCGATGTGGACGGCATAAAGATCGATATAACCGACCATGAGCTGATCATCGTCGAGGTTGTCTCGCGCAATAATCTTGGCACGCCACGGAACGAGCACATCCCGCACCCAATCTTCCATGGTGAAGAATGTCGAGAAGTGACTGTTCTTTTTCTCACTTTTGGCCGACGAGAAAATAAAGCCTCGATCAATAGCCTCCTGCATTTTCTCGGCATTTTTGGTCGGCAACGAGCCACCGGTCTTTCCCGCCCATACAGCCTGAATTGGGAGAAAATCCCCAGCGGCAGTTGACGACAGCATCATGGTGTAAGCACGCTTCTCATCTTTTGCAACGAGATCAACTTGCTTGGCGCCGCGGTCATGGAATGTGTGTCCGCTGGCTGGAAGTAAGTAATTTCCAGCCTGGTCAGCATTGACAATGAGCTGAATTTATTTCCATGTCAGAGAAAGACGTGAAAGAGTAAATAATAAATACCTCCGCTGGAATGCCGCCAGTCAATATGGCATAGCGTAGGCGGAAAAATGTTCGCTTCAAGAGTTCGGGAGCATTCTCCGGGATGTGCCGCGCTGCACGGGTTGCCTTTCGAGGGGTCCAATCCATCACACTCGACAGAAAGGCCCGAACATAATAATATTCAGACACCTTGAATTTCGAAAGAAGCTGTGGCTGCTGTTGTGTTATCTCTGCTATCAATAACCCTCGAGTAATGGATACATTGACGACAGCGCCAGCGGTTCGCAGGCCTTGCAACGTCTCCTTCACATTGTTTGTGATATCCGGATACGGCGCAAGGATCCCGGTCCGACCAGAAGCGGTGAGGGCTCTGCCGGCAATGATCTTGTCCATCGTGGCAGGCAGCCATTCATTCTTCCCCTTCACTCGCCACCTTGAGATTGTTCCCTTGCGCAACGTTCGGAAAAGGACTGGGCTTTCCCGCTGAAGGTAATTTACGGTCGCAGTGGGGCTCCATCCCGTGCGCCGCATACCCGTATCAATGGAATCGAATAGGAAAGGGCTAAACCAGTTGACTGTGGCCGCTTTCTTCTGGACAGCACCACCCCGTGTACCGTTGCGCTGGTCCCGCCAACCTTGAGTCCCAGCCCGTGAAGTCCCTGCCACGTCAATGGTGCGTTTGGCCGCATGGGCATCGGCTCCCCTCGCCAGCACGACGTGGAGATTGCTGTCGTCTGACAGCTCATCCGCGGTCTCGAGCTCCTTCTCGGCCTGCAGCTTCGCCCTGTGCTTCCTCTGCCTTGCTGCCGCAAGCTCCTGCTTCCTCTCCACCCTCTCTTCTTGTTCAACCTCCTGCCGATGTAAAAACTCTTCTCTACCCTCACGGTGACGCTAGCTCGTCTCTTTCTGATGGGCCTCCTTTGCGCCTAGCGCCCAGGTCTGCCACCCCATTTGGGCAAGAGTTCCTTGGCGATTCTGCATTAGATTGACATTTCCGGTCGACGGAATGACCACATTCGTCACGAGGGTTTGGCATGGAATGGATGATTGGTGCGGGGAGGGGATCACCGGCATGTCAAGCTCGCTGTCTGAGTCAACAATCGTCAAACGTTTTGCCGTCTTGCTTTTCTTTGGCGCAGGCACGGCAGCGGCCGAGTCTGATTCGAAATCATCCCCTCCACTTTCGCGCTCTCGGCGCTTTTTAGTGCGGGAGGGGATAACTGCTCCACTGTCCTTTGCTCCTTGGATCAGCTTGTCGAGCCAGGCTGTCTCGAAGGCCTTCCTTTCCGTTGAATTCATTTGTTTGATGACCTGTTTCAAGAACGGCGCGAGTCCCTGAACTCGTTGACCATGCTCTAAAAATTTGACGGTGGTATCTCTGGGTCTCAAAGGAGGCTTCCAGAACTCTATTTGCTTCCTGCAGCTAGAGTGAGGCACGAGTATCGAATATCACGAATATTCGCGCCAAGCCATTCGCGAATCGCGAATATTCGTATTCGTGAATTGTGGTGGCAGTGCTATTCGTGCGAATGTGAATATCAGGTTTTGGAAAAGTTGATATTTGCGAATATTCGTCGGCTAATCCTCGGTTAATCACCGTAGAATAGAGCAACCTCGGATCAGAGAGAACCAACTATCTCTTGGCAGATTCCCGAGTAATCTGTCCGTTTCAACCAGCCATAAGGGTTAACACTGTAATGAGGGTGGAAAACATGTAAGGTACATGTTTTAAAGGCGGCGCGAAGTACATCTGATGGTATTGATCTCCGATCAAATATTGATGTGTTAAGTCAGTGGAGTTGTTCAGAGACTTAACGTGGACACGTCTTCGGAGGAAGCACAAAAGTTACTTTGATGGCATTGATGGCTGATCAAATATTGATGTGTTAAGCTGTTGAAATCGTTCAGAGGCTTAACGTGGACCAGAAATTTGGTAGAGCCACCAAAATAATAGCTGAGAAGTGTGACTTCGCTCTTGAATCAAAACAGAGAATTTACATAGGGTAAATTCAAAATATACTATGAATACCTAGATCATATGACAACAGGGATCATCTAAAGTCATTGTTGTTGAAGACAACAGCTCGTAGTTCAGCAGCTGAAATTGAACTCTATATGCATGCTATTCATGAATAACTCACAACTAACGAGTATTCAAACTCGCTGAATATGAATAGTTGCCACTCACGAGTATTCACGAATACTGCTTACTAATCAACGAATATTCGCCATCAATACTCGTACGAATGCGAATATCACTTCTCCAACTTTGATGAATATTCATATTCGCGAATGTATATTCGTGCTTCACTCTACCTGCAGCAGTGTGGTAGCTGCTACGTGATCCTGGTCGAGATAGAAGCAGTAGGACGAATTTGTTAGCTCCAACGGGAGGGTCGACGGTAGATTCGACAAAAGCTGTTTGAGGTAACTAACACGCTTGATGAGCGCTTGCGGCGGGCCTGTTGACATCGTTCTTGGTGGCATAGTGGATTTGTTTGTGGTATACAGTTTATTCAGCCGGTTTGGTCCGGTGTTTCAATATTTTTAGCATGTCACGCATAACACCCGCACCGTTACTGGTTTCACCGTCGCGGTTTCAGTCACGCCTGGAAATGGGTTTCACCCATACAAAAGGCTACAGTAATGTCCGCGGGAAATGTATGAGTCCATTTGGCAAGACTGTAACCCGTGCTCCTCCATGTGACAGTAAAGAGTGGCTCTACCGTGACCCCCATGGCAGAGGCGATGTTTTCCCAAGTATTTCCCAGATCATGGAGGATGGCACGGTCAAGGTCGAGTTTGTAAGCTGGGCGGCCTGGTTTACCAGTTTATCGCCGCAGAATATGTATAGGGAGGAAGCGGTGGATGGGAGAGGAAATCGTCCAGAGGAAGGATGAGAGAGTCGACATAGGTTACAAGATCTTCCAATTCTTCGGCCGATGTGTGGGGATCGTTGAGAGCGACGATGATTACTCGGACCGCGTTGAGCTGTCGAGAGGCCCATTCTACTGCCGCCGTTTCAACATTAGGGAGAGAGTCCACAAGGAATTGAACCTCTGTGGAAATCTTGTGGCACTCCATAAAGAAATGACGAGTCTCGTCTCACCCCGCAGCGTTGTCGTCCATTGGTGGTGCTGGTCAGCGGATAAGGGAGAAATAATCAGTGATCCTGATCGATCGTACATCCTTGATTCCCGATCAGAGGCAGTGTTGGATGATTGTGTTTTTTTACCCTCCTTCTGCATCTATTGCATTTTTGGAGAGCTATTCAGCATTGCATTTTTTTTTGCGCAAGTTGTGATGATTGTGTTTTTTCCTGGGATCAGAATTTTCACATTGCGTTTTTTCGCGAACATTTAGCGGATTGTTACGGAAACTTTCTAAATCACTGCACATTGCAGAACTTTAATTATGAGACACTATGTCTGCCATAGGAACGGCTCAAAAGCCCGGTTTTTAAATCACTATGAGGGCCTTCACGGCAACTTCTCAGAGGATTTTGGGCAAATTTTGACCTCTAAAATTGTGTTATGGAGGATCACTTAGCCCTTCCCTGTGGATTCAGTACAGCGTAACAATTATCAGACTTTTTCTACCCATTTTTCGTGATCCAGACCCACTTGAACACACCCAGGTGGAACCGTGGGAAATTTCCCCCAGGGTTTGCAAACACGTTTATAAACACCTTGTTTACATACCGATATTAAAAATGTACTTTTAAGTCGCAGGCAATTATATACAAGGCCCTAGTTTATAAGTATAGTAAACCTCTTTGGGAAGAGTTGAATTTGAGTCAATCATTGGAGTGTTATAGAGTTCTTGAAGCCTTCGAGTTGGCGCTGTAGGTACTGTACTATTACGACCAAAGGTTCACGGGTTGTCACCTGTCACCACAAAGGTTCACTGGGTAAGTGGTTCATTGATCGGCAATCAGCTTAAATTACCATAAATGGATAATCAGCAGGTTTCGGCAGCTGCCGGCCGAGGTTTTTTCGCAGTTTTTGCCCCCATTTGAGCCCGAAAACTGGAATGTCACCATCACCGACTCCAAATTGGTTCGGTTCACGAGGGTCTGTCACCCGTCACCTGAACCAATGGTCGTAATAGTACAGTAAGTCGATGTTAGTGTTGACAAGTCAGAGTATAGGCACGCAGTTGGGTTGAATGTTGAATGCGCATTTAGGTCTAACAGCACAGTTCAGGCTGACGCACCGTGACACTGATTTTCGGTCCGATCTCAAATTACGGCAGAACGGAACGGCGTCAATCCTCGTCAAATTATCTCAGCACCGAGAGGCTGTCAAAGAAGACTCTCCAAGTTGAGTTGCAGTCAAGGTTCTGGAGAGCAGACCAATATTTCTGTGGGAACTTGAAAAAAGCTGTGGTCTGGTTCCAACAAATTCATCGAGTCCGTACCAGTGACATCCTTCCCAGGGAGAATATCCGAAGATTGAGTGGGAGCCTAAGAAGCGAGGTGGTTGCGAAACCGTGGAGGGTGATGTTCGGTCGATGTGGTTGCTTGGGGCAGAAAGACTCGATGATAAGATAGGATCAGAGTTGCTGAAGGTAAGATCATAGATGGGAGACATGTATGGGCTGTAGAGAGCGACAGATTGCCGACAGATCTTGTCCTGTTCTGCTCGAGTTCTGGAGTGCATGCATGCTTGCTGGAAGGAAGTACAGGAGGGAGTGATGGGAAGATTGTTGCGGTTGGTTTCATTTTGCCAAGTGGTTGGTTTACTTTTGACCAGTGGGAAAGGTAAGCTGTTGAGCTGGAGGGATGGATACGGGAAGTAGAGCGAGTCAGAGCTGTTCCGCCTCCCTCCGCAGATACACATAACTTGAATACTGATCCCAACAGTTTCGAACAAAGTCAGGCTGACGCGCCTTTCGGTCCGCGCCTGGCTTGAGGTGTGCAGTGGAATGGAGCGGAGTCCAGACTCCAGCGTGACCCTGGTTATCCGAGGAAAAGACTGGGTTCACTCATAGCAGGATCCTTGTTAATCCATCAAAGTTGGCTGTCAGGACTCCTAAGAAAGATATTTGAAGCAGAATGCAGCGATACAAGTGAGTTTAGGCCGACATTGGTGGTGCAGAGGGAACACGCAGGATGTACTATATCCGACTGGGTAACCGCATCAGGAAAAATCCAAATCACTATGGCGTCTATAGCCTGTTTTATAGACATCCATAGACACACATAGACACTATAGCAGTTGTCCATAAGGTCTATGGTGTCTATCTGGGACTATGTAGCAGCTCATAGTGGCTCATAGTGATTTGGGTTTTTCCTGATGCGGCCACACTAGCTAACCGGCCACTTGCGCAATACAAGGGATTGTGGTGTTGAATCCTGAGATCTTGCCTCTGCAAGATGGAACAGGACCTACAAGGATGCTATATGTCAAAATTGGACGCAAACGAAGGCGCCGATCAAAAGCTGTGGCGGTTTGATGATCAGGATGATGGCATGGAGGCATCATTTCTTATCTCCGAACAGCGTCCGCGCGACTGTCTGGCTTGTTTCTCCACCATTTCCTCACCGATTCTCAAGTTTCGGGGCTCTTCTTGATCCCTTGGTTCAGGACGATGACCTAGCATGACGCTTTCCACAATAAATGGCCTCTCCCGCCTCCTGGTACCTCAAACAAGTACCGGCCTCATCTCGAGTGGCTCAATTCCGGCCACCTCTATAGCGAACCACCCGGTGCTATGATAGGCCTGGAACTTTGCAAGTGTAATTTGAATAACCACTAATGTGTCCTCCTCGATTTATGGGTCGTGAACTATCCGCCTTCTCATTCACGGCGGACCACTATCCGAAACCACCAAATATCACTTGCGCCGACAGATGGATTTTGTTGAAGGGGTTATGCGTATGCGGAGCACATGGTGCGCACTTAGGTACGTTCAAATGCTTCATATGTAGTCGCACAGACCTTAATTCGAGCCGTGGGTACGCCGGGTGCTTTACAGGCCAAGGCATTCTGTGGTCACCTCAATCCCACCCATTCTACCTAGTTTGGAAGGGCAATCATCTAGTACACATACCCCTTAGATATATGGTTCAAGTGTGTACAATCATGTATATTCATCTTATAGACAACATGGAATGCACTGGAGTGGATAATAGGAGCACCAACGAATAATTTGGCGCAGTGGCCGGTTAGGCCGTTCATCGCCGTTTCGGAGTTTTCGCCGAAATAAATTCAGAAAGTGACGAAATCGTCATATATAAATTCAAGTAAAGGTCCTAACTCAGTCGTAGGATGCATGTCTTCATTCTAGAGCCCATACCACGGCACACTCTTGGCTATGTGTATGTGCTCGACGCTTAAAGTGCTAAGGTGGCCGGTTACCCAGTCGGATATAGTATGTGTGATGGCAGGAAAAGTACTTAAAGGAAATCTAGTGGGAATCCCGGAAGAAGAACGGTTCATAAGACCTGTGGAAGATAGGTGGAGGGCTACCCGTACACCCGAGTGCGAGGTGGCGTGCAAGATAATTACTTGGATTTGTTCGAGTTCCGCTTTAGTTCTTGAGTTCAGTACTCGGTGTGCACTTGAGTGCTGAAAAGGAGGGAAGTGTGGTGTTTTTTCTCTCTCAAGGACTAGCGTGCAAGCAAAGGTGTTTGAGCTGCATGGGTGCGAGCCGGAGAAGTAGCAGTCAAAGTAACAGGAAAGTCAGAGCTGTTGAGCGTGTCGATGATCGACAATTGCGTGGAGGCGCACCGTTAGCGCGTTAGCTTTGGCGGATAGGTGGAATAGGAATTTAGGGTCCACAGCATTTACTGAGTCAAATTGACGCAGTTCATACTGCTTTCTGCTGGATTTCTGATTTCGGTCCGAGACTAAGGTGACACACTGCATTCAGCCGCCGGATAGCCGGGGCCCCGGCTAGCTATTCTTAGCTTCGGCTAGCTGAGGCTATGTTCGGCTAGCCGGCCAGCTAGCCGCATCAATGGCCCGCTTCGTCTAGCTCTAGGCTAGCTGACCCTCGGTAGCCGTGGGCAGCTGCGGCTAGCCGGCCGACTAGCCGAACATAGCCTCAGCTAGCCGACGTCAGCGGCGAGGCGTCCCGGTGGCTATCCCACCCTTGAATGCAGTGACAGACGGAACAACGGCCTCAATTCATCTCCGACACCGTCAGGAGAAAGACATCCCGGGAAAGAGACTCGAAGGAGATTCAGTGAGAATCGGGGGAAAGAGACTGGGGAGGCCCGGAAACCTCACACTTATAGTACATACTGGCCGAGTGAGAATTGAAGCCGAAAATTAATATTATGGAAGATATTCGTGTGGGAGAAGGCCGTTGAGGATTTATCTCTGCACCGGCCTGCAGGACATCCCTTCCAGGAAAGCGACTCGAAGGAGATTCGGTGCCAGAAAAAGTCCCAGAGTGAGATGCCAGATGCCAGATTCGATAACATTGAGGACCTGCCTCAGGCTCTGAGATACGGCAGCGTGAGCGTTGGGGATAAAGGCGAGATATGAGAACGTTTTTAGGCGAGGGTGTAAAATTTTCGACCAAGGAAGGACCAGCGTAGACGAAGTTTTTCACCTCGAGTTTTTGAGCGCGTGTGTGCGGCTGTAGAAAGAAGGGAGTGAAATTACAGCCGTTTGCATAAGTCCGTGAAAACACGATTTTTTTTCACGCTCACGTGTTCATGCCGGTGAAGCCGAAGGGCCTGTCGGTGCCGGAGTACTTTTGGATCAGTGCGGGCCGACATCCAAAGGTGTGGCCCGACGTTGCCGACGACTCAACTTGTCGGCCCCTATGCAAAGCACGCTACTTTGGTTGTTCCGGATTTCGGCCCGGGCAAGAAAAAAAAACTGGTTTTCACAGAATTATGCAAACGGCTGTAATTGCAGCTGGTTTGGTTTTGTCGAGGAGTAGTGTGCAAAGTAAGCTAGCTGTTGAGCTGTGGATGGTTACGAGCAGTCGAAGTAGACATAGATCAAACCAGGAAGGAGAGTCAGCGCTGTTCGATTATTGATCACTGCGTTGTTGGGGCGCGTAGTTATTAATAGCGGTTAGTCGAACGGGAATTTACTATAGGTTTCACAGCAAGAGTCAGACTGACGCTGCGTGATGCTAGTGATTTCGGTCCGAGCCAATTTTGGCTTGAGGATAATGTGCGGCAGGCGGAACAGAACGGGGTGCAGTATGACATTGAGATTCCGAGGAAAAAGACTGGGGTTGACGCCAGGATTCTGGAGAACGCCTCAAGAAAGTGCTAGGCAGACACAACGGAATGGCGTCGTGAATCCATCTCCGTACATCCCTGGAAAGTGTTGGGCAGACGTAACGGCGTATATATAAGGCAGTTACCTGACAAAACACTTGAAGGAGATGGCTTGGGAATCGCAGAAGCAGAAGTATGGAAAAGATGGAGCAGAAGATTGACACTATTAAGTGAAAGCGTGAGTGTGGAGGCTATAGGGCCGCATCGTACAGTATTTCGGCGCGTTGCCGCACAGAGCCTTGGAGTTGACGCCGAAGATGGATATGGGCCCGGGCGCCAATTCAACTCGCTGACATAAGGGTAACCGCGGAAGGAGACTTGACCAAGCAGAGCATTCGGACAGCGGAGGACGACATCGGAGGTTTTAGTGGACGGGACGACATGCAATCCCATCCCGGACGACGGGAAGGTGATGTCTTGAAAACTTGAAATTGGCTCTGCTCACATATTGACCCCAGTTGGAAACATATTGACCCAGTTGGATTCATTTTGTCGCCAATATGAAGCATAAGTAAAGGACGGAGGAGATGAGCGCTAATAGCAAGAGGTAAGTAGTAGAAACACCGGGCGGGCCCGCCACCCAATCACGCAGCTCGATAGCCGCGTAGTTACGGCAACCGGGCCGAAAGCGCTTGACTGCACACTGTGCACGCGTACTGCTTAAGTACTGCTTCTCCGTCCTGTGCTGCTGCGACCTGCGACACCTTTGCTTTGGACTGCGACTCGGACAACTTGGCGACAACTCATCGATGCACTCATCTCCAATATCCGCCATTTTCCTCGAAACCTCGTCGAATAACCACTTCACTCCAAACAACCACGAAGAAAGCAAGCCCATGGACGCCCTCCGCTTGCTCGTCTAGTCGCTCGTTCTCGGCGACACCGTCGAGACTATCCGCAGAGTGAGCAGCTCCGCCTACAATCACTTCGTTAATTGTGAGCCTCTTCGCCACTTTCTTCCTTGTACATATCCTTCTTCCCACTTTATAACCCATTATTCTACTTCACTCTCCTTTGATTCTACTCCTTTGAATACGATGCGAATTTTATTGCAAAGTGCTGATATGTTCTAGGATTCTTCCTTACGGCGCACTTCTCGGACTGGCTCGTGTTGTGGCTTTCGAGATGGTGCGCGGCGTCCTCTTTTTCTTTACACTCTCCACTTCCCCCACCTCTACCCTTGTACCGCACGTACAGCTTCTACCATCTGCACCGTACACCCTTTACACTTCCTCTTCGCCCCGCGCCGTCCTTCGTGCCAATCACTGACCATTACTTCTCCCTTTGCACTCTTTCTCGCGCACCCGCGCCGCCCTCCCGCGCACCTGCGTCGTGCTTCCTTCTCCCACGTTCTACGTTCCTCCCTTTCCATTTGCTCTGCGCCCTCCTTGCGCCCTCCTTGCGCCCTTGCTTCCCATTTCCTTCCCACATTTACACGCGCCTTCCCTATCTTTCTCCTTCCACCTGCTCCGTCTTTGCTTGGCTTCTCCACTTTTGCCTACTCCGTTTATCCCAGAATCACGATGCTAATACACTTGCAGCCCCGAATGGCAGTGCTCCCGCGAAACCACGACGCACACCGCGCGCATACGCCTCCACCGCGTCCGGCTGGGAGGACCTACCCGCGCTTAATGGGTGG
The DNA here is from genome assembly GCA_029378385.1 of Mycena metata. Lineage (NCBI taxonomy): Eukaryota > Fungi > Basidiomycota > Agaricomycetes > Agaricales > Mycenaceae > Mycena > Mycena metata. The sequence continues at coordinate 21,824 of JARKIB010000620.1, read as the reverse complement.
GTGGCACGGGTGGGGAGAGGGATTTGGATGAGGGGGAAGAGGGGTGAGTGTTATTTTCTTTTTGGGCGCGTGCGATATTGCGAGCCCGCGGCGAAAGCTGGCGGGTAAGCGCGCTTTATTCTTGCGTCCAGCGCTCTTACTGGCTGGGAATGGAGCGTGTGCGTGGGTGGCGCCTCTCCGGATTAGCGCTGTCGATACGAGGAGTGCGTAAAGAGGCGGAGAGGTGCAGAGGCGCTAGCTACGTGCGAGGGCGAATGAGGCTGACGCCCTCGTCCGTCTTCACGCACGCCGGGCTGTATGCTCCCCGTCTGTGCGCTGATGCCCGATGCACTGCACCTCCATCCGCCGGCGCCGGCAAAATGCCTCCTGTCGTGGATGGGTACCGCCGCAGCGTTGTCTGCGCCCCGTCTATAGCTCGGGGAGTACGCGTCGTCGACGTCGGGCGCGGGCCTCGACGTCGTGCGCGCTTGTGGTATCCCCCTTCTGGCCGATATCGAGCCGAATGTCGCCCTTCGCGCGCGGAGTACGCCTACGCGTACTATCCGTATGCGGGCTGGGCTACGATGCTGCCCGGCAGCAGCGCAGGCGGATCGCACTGGTGGCGTCTTGCGCCCAAGCGATCCGCCTGCGCTGCTTCTTCTCCCCGGCCTGTTTCCTTATTTATGTTTTCTGTGCCTGCCTGACTGTGCTAATTCATCGTTCCCAGCCCCCTCAAAAACGCGCGGAATCTTCTTCGACTCCACGCACACCATCTACTGACGGCAGCATTGGCTCCGCGTACGGAGGGGGAGGGAATGGCGGGGGGAGGTGTTGAGCGTTTGGTGAGTCGGCGGGAGCGAGAGTTTTTTTTATAACGCAGTGGGGAGAAGAGGAAGGGGAGACGGGGAGGAGGAATGGGAGGTGATGGGCGTCGTGGCGTATGTGCGTGCCCACCGTGGTGGCGAGTGGCATGCGGGCCCTTCTGTCAGGCGGTCTGGTGCAGCGGGTCGAGTCGAATCGGCGAGGAGTCGGTGTTGGCGGCGGGCGGTCGAGTTCGTACCTGCGCGGCGGTGTACGCTGAGGAGAGGTGCGAGTGCGCCGGGCTGGCGACGAGAACGAGGATCTACGCCGTGCGCGGGAAATGTGTGTGGTCCGCGCTCCTCGAGATCGTCGAGAGTCTGCGCCGTGCGTTTGAGGCGCGAGCGGCGGGTGCGCGGAGCACGAGTGCGGGTGCGCGGGAAGCAGGACCTGCGCCGTACGCGGGGAGTGTTTGTGGTCGGCGCTATACCAGCGGCTGGTGACGGGGACGGGGAGGCTCCCAAGGCGGCGGCGTGTATATGCAGGGACGACGGGGCTCTCGTCCTCGTCTCGTTCCTCTGCGTATGGTCGGTGCTTGTGGAGTTGCTCGGCGCGGTGTGGCGACGACGGCGATGGCGGTGATATTTGCAGCGGCGGACGGGTGTCGGTGCCGCCCGTGTTACTGGGGCAGAGACGCGCGCGTGTGGCGGATGCTGGAGGCGGTAGTATCTACCGACGCGGGAGGCCGCGGGGTTCTCGAGTCAGCGGGACCGCGGGGTGCGTCCTGCGTAGCGGCGGCGAGGGCGTGCATACACAGCGGCGGCGAAGGCGTGCATACACAGCGGCAGCAGCAGCTGTGGATGTTTGTGTGCGACGGGGATGCGGTCCGTACGCGCCTGTGTCTCGTGCGCGACATGAAGGTCTTGGACGCAGGCGCGCTGAAGATTCACGGAAATCTTGGGAGCTGCTGTACATGATAAGCACCGCAGTGCCGTCATCTCGATCTCCAAGGGCGACTTACGCGGGTGATATGCTCCTCTCTTCCCGCTCTGTGCACGACTTTTGCTCCCGCGTCGTGCCCAGCGCGTTGTGCTCGTGCAGCTCTTCTTTCTCCGCACAACGTACACTCGCGCGGGAAGCACTCTCTTTCCCTGCCTCCGTCTCTCTTCCCATCCTTCTTCCTCTCCTCCTGATGCCCTCGCTAACCTCATTCTTTTTTTTTGCTCAGCGTCGTCGACCGCGCCAACACGTTCCTCAAGCAGCCCGTCTTGCAGGTGGTGGATTCAGGTGGGAGGGATGGGGGGTGGGGGAGGCGGGGGAGAGTGGGGGTCGGAGTGGGAGGGTGAGACGCGTTGGCGTGGAGGAGGCCGACGCTGGGTATCGTGTGCACGCGTCGGCGAAGGCGGCTCGTCAAGGTGCGACAGTGGTGACATGCAGCGCGCGGTTTGTGTGCTGCGTTGCAGTCAATACCGCTGAGACCCATTACTTAATCTTCTTTTTCGTTCTTTTTCTTTCGAATTCCTTCTTGCTCGGCTTGGCGCCGGGATGCGTGGCTCTGTTCGGGTGCAGATTCTACGGATGTGGTGACGTCCAGAGCGTGTGCGAGCGCGAGCGGTACGGTCCCAGCGCTTTCTCGTCCTCATTCACGCTCCCGATTACTCGAATCCTCGAGCCCTGCTTTGCGTATGGGAGATGACGAGCTGCTCTTGAGGGAGTCGACCAGCTGGTGTGGTCTGGTCGTCTTCATGCTCGGGCGGGAGCCGTCCAGTCCAGGTTTAATAAGTAGACTACGATGCAAATACATTCCTGTTGAAAATTTGAGCTACACACATCCTCCGGCATGCACATCAATTTATTTCCCCCATTTAGTCGGGTTTAGGACTTGTTTTACTGTAGTCTAATGGTGCACGTCAGTGAATGTAATTTCCTTTCCCTCTTTCCTCCTCCTTGCGCCTCCCGACGTCGACGACCGGGTCGTCGCTCGCAAAACACGGGACTGGTTGCCTCCCTGCGTCACTCCTGGCCAGCGGCACTTGGAACAGCCGGGCTGTCTCCCCTCGATCGATCGCGAGCTGGGTTGTATAAGAACTGTGCCGGGCGCTCAGGAGCCTTCACTCCTTGTTCTTGTCTCGCGCCCTCGCTCGCCTTCGCATCGAGTTTTCTCTCTACCCGCCCACCCTCAACCTTATTACTATGGTTGATTAGAACATGTATTAGCCTGTCCACTCCCACTATACATGTTCTTTGGGGCTCTCGGCGCGACGCCGGGAGTTGCCGACTCGCGCTATTTCCTGCTCATTCACGAGTCGCTGGAATTAGCTCGGTGAGTGAATCCACCGCCCGAGACCTAACCCCATTGATGCGGATCTTCGAAGCCTCATTATAAGCGCCTGGGCCGACTGTCACAGTCAGACATTAGGTCCAAGCCAGATTTCTTCAAATTGAACTGAGCATTTATTTATTTGCATGGCTTCAATAGATGTGAATGGTCAATCAGCCGCAACTCACTTCCCAGAGCACCAATTATTTGCTGGACATCTGAATATCGTCTCGAATGCATAGGCAAAGTCTTTTAACCGCAGGTGAAACTACCGTGCACTTCAACCTTGCTTCAACCCCCCTGAAATGCTCGGTGAGAAAAGGAATGCTAATGCCTAATACCAATTAATTACCCATTTATTGGTGAGGAATACAGCGCTCGAGTCGGGACTGGTCCACATGATTTTCTTCCGATTCCTCCCAAGCGCATTGCACGGAAGCTATCACCGCCGTCAGGCATCTCCTGGCATCTCGGGCGTGTTTGATGGCGCGGCCCGGGTAATAAATCACTGCGGCACTAGGCGGAAGGAATAACAAGGACTTGGTGCGGTGTCCGGTCCACGGACCACTGAAATTGTTCCGGTCCCTGAAGACTTCGGTGTCCCATGTCACTTCATGGGGCAGCGGGAGAAGGGCTGGCTCACGGGGACATAAAATGTCAGCGCAAACTCTCCGAACAAAAACTTCAGCACCATCTGCGTCAAATCTGGGTTGTCTCGTTGTGGAACAAGGATCCTTTTGTTCAGGTCCTTGAGCGAATCTCCATACTGATCGTGTAAGGCTATAATTGGAGGGCAACGGGGTCAACTGACAGGATGAATAAATGATGGTACCTAGCATGTGTAATGCACTTCACACACGAGGCGCCACGTCCTCGCCACGTCCTTACCTCCTACCACCATGGCACAGAACTATTCGCTCTTCAGTCAGTCAGAAGATTGTGTTGTCTATGGTCTTACTCACATCCTGCTCCTCTAGTTGTAAGTGCACAGGACATTGTGTGGGATTCCGGCCGCTTGGATAGGAATCCGAAGCTGTATACCACCGTCACATTAGATGGGGACAAAAATCCCATCTCCCGGACTCCAGTCTTCAAACGAAGCTTGCAGCCTGAATGGCAATTCAGTGTGAATCTGTGAGTGATTCAAGTAACCAACAAATCCAATACTCAATACCTTAAAGACTATGTTCCTTGACATCGGTCCTTACCTTGCACCTCTATCACAGCACATTTATTCCGCTCCGTGCAGACCCTTTTCTCGGGAAGTGTCAAATAGGCATCACAGAGTTGTTACATCAATGCAACTCAGGTCAAGGTAATTTTTTTACATGCAGCTGGTTGTGGGTTTAATTGAATGACTTGAATAATTCTCAGCCGTCCAGCTCGATGTTGCCACAAACGGCAAAGTTTGTGGTCGGCTTACAGTCCTCCTTGAAAGGTTTGAAGAGGCTGCAACACATGCCACGGAGCGGATGCAGAAAACTGCCGAAATCTTGGGTTCCGGTGGATCCGGTTTTGACGTAGTTGACACTACGGTGAAAGTGGCAGCCGCTCACAATGACTTGGCAACCGCACTCGATGCATGCCTTAACCGCCTCGATGTTTTTGTGAAGATGGGGGACAAACTCACTCAAGTCAGTGATACCACTTCTGGCATTATCCCATGTTCTTACTTCCTGCTGAATGAAAGGTTCACCCATATGTTTCCACCGCGTGGACCATTTTGACTTCTGTGTACCAGGTATGGGAAACATTTGTTTGGGTTAACAATACTAACAATACTTCAGGCTGTGAAGCAGCAGCACGAAATGGACAACCAAGTTGTTGACCTTGTCAAGACCATGGTGGAAGTTTACTCCTTTGAGGAAGAGATTCACTTTGTGCCGGATAAAATCAAGGTCCTTGAGGAGAGTTTGCTCAAAATCTCCCAACACACTTTGGAGTGTGCAAACTTCCTCCAGGAATATAAGCAGCATGGGTTTGCCGGTCAGTATTGCTTGTTCTATGCCAGTATGCAATCCACTCACGGTAGATCAGGGCGAACATTTCAGACCGCATTTTTGAACAACAATCAGAAGAGGATTGATAGCCTGTCTGGGGGGCTAGTGAAACTTAGAGAGGCATTCAACCATGCAATGAGTACCCAAACATTGTTCCACACCAGTGAACTAGTAACAAGACTGAGTAAGTCAATCCTATCCTTTTATGTATGAGTGTTCATTGAGGATGCAGACCAATCCGAGGCCCTCGAGAAACTCAAATATGTCTCTTATGATGCATCACTGCGCTCAGGATGCCTTCCTGGGACCCGTGAAGATGCCTTGGATGATATTTTCAAGTGGTTGACTACACCCTTGGGTAGCAGCAACATTTTTTGGCTCTCTGGGGTTGCAGGGTCTGGGAAAAGCTCCATTGCAACAACCCTGGCTCAGCGGTTCCGTGACCAGGAATATCTCGGTGCATTCCTGTTCTTCACTCGCAATGATCTAGCCAAAAGCAATCCGACAGTAGTCCTCCACACCATTGCCTATAGGTTGGCACAAGTCAGTACCACCATCCGAGATGCCTTATGCACCGTCATTGCCAAGAAGCCAGATATTTTTGATGCCCCTATCTATGACCAATTGGAGGCACTACTTCGGGGTCCCCTTCTATCTGCGGAGCCGAATATGGACAAGCCTCTCATCATTATCCTAGATGCATTGGACGAGTGCTCTGACCCCAGTTGGCGGAAATGTCTGGTCTCACTCATCGCTGATGGGTTTACAAAACTCCCTGGTGGCCTCCGCTTCCTTATCACCAGTCGCCCAGATGCTGACATTGTTGGTCCGTTTGAGGCACAACACCACATTACAACAAAAACACTTAGCGTTGTGACAGAGAGAACTGGGATAGATGTTACATTCTATATCCACTCACGATTGGAAAAGATTCAAAGAGAGCACCAGAGACTACCCAAGGACTGGCCAGGAGAATCTGCTGTAACTCAACTTGCAGAGCAGGCGGGTGGCCTGTTTATCTGGGCATCAACAGCATGCAATTTCATTGAAGGTGCTAGGCCTCAACAGAGATTGAAGAAGTTACTTGCGGGGGATTTTAAGGACAAGAGCCACCTTGATGAAATATACACCATTGCACTCCAGAGCTGTTGGACCAGTGATGATGATGATTTTACTAGGGAGATCCGCGCAGTCCTTGGTTGCATTGTCCTGGCCAAAGCACCTTTAAGCGACAAAGCTGTGGACTCACTACTTTCCTTGGAGCCAGAAACCACATCTGAAATCCTGGAACGTCTGGGCTGTGTCATCCATCGTGCCAGTGATCAAACTGCAAGAGTTCTTCATGCTTCCTTCAGCGACTACCTCATGGACTCAGGTCGTTCTGGCAATCATCCTTGGACTATCCAGAGCAGGATCCATCATCAGTCTTTGGCACTTGGGTGCTTCAATGTTCTTGGCAGCCAACTTCAGTTTAATATCTGTCACCTTGAAGACTCCCACCTGTTGAATGCTGAGGTGCTAGACTTGCCCACCCGTTTGGCAACATATCTGTCATCTGAGCTATGTTATGCCACCCAATACTGGGCAAATCACCTTGATGAAGCTGAACCAACAAGAGACATTCTTGATAAACTGCAGGAGTTACTTGAACAACACTTCCTCTATTGGCTGGAGGTGGTCAGTTTATGTGGACAGGTGCAGGGGCTGACTGAGATGCTTATGATTGCCAGAAGATATGTGGCAAAGGTGAGCCTCAAGTAGAAGATGGTATCAACTGCTGAATAGAGTTTTTAGTCTGGTAGTGGTGGTCTTAAATTCTTGTTACACGATGCACAAAGATTTATGGGTGGATTCGCACCAGTCATATCACAAAGCACACCACATATTTATATTTCTGCCTTGCCCCTTACACCCAAGGAATCACTGGTACGGAGAAATTTTGGGGCAAGATTTCCAGGTGTTCTCAAATATAGTTCACCAGACAGTAGCTGGCCAAGTCTTCAGAAGACACTGACTAGCCATAGTGGTGCAGTTCATTCTGTTGCCTTCTCCCCTGATGGGCAGCAGATTGTCTCAGGCTCCTCTGACCACACAGTCCGCATCTGGGATTCACAGACTGGGGCCACAGTCAGGGCACCACTGACTGGCCATAGTAGGACAGTTTACTCTGTTGCCTTCTCTCCTGATGGGAGGCAAATTGTCTCTGGCTCTGATGACCACACAGGCCGCATCTGGGATTCAGAGACTGGGGCCGCAGTTGGTGTACCACTGACTGGCCATAGTGCTGGAGTTCAGTCTGTTGCCTTCTCTCCTGATGGGAGGCGGATTGTCTCAGGCTCCAATGACAACACAGTTCGCATCTGGGATTCAGAGACCGGGGCCGCAGTTGGTGCACCACTGACTGGCCATAGTGGCGCAGTGTACTCTGTTGCCTTCTCCCCTGATGGGAGGCAAATTGTCTCAGGCTCCTTTGACCACACAGTCCGCATCTGGGATGCAGAGACTAGGGCCGCAGTTGGTGCACCACTGACTGGCCATAGCCGCTGGGTTTGCTCAGTGGCCTTCTCTCCTGATGGGAGGCAGATTGTTTCAGGATCCTATGACAACACTGTCCGTATCTGGGATTCACAGACTGGGGCTGCAGTCAGGGCACCATTGACTGGCCATAGTTGGACAGTCCACTCTGTTGCCTTCTCTCCTGATGGGAGGCAGATTGTTTCAGGATCCGATGACAGCACAGTCCGCATCTGGGATTCACAAACTGGGGCCGCAGTTGGTGCACCACTGACTGACCATAGTAGCCTAGTTTGCTCTGTTGCCTTCTCTCCTGATGGGAGGCAAATTGTCTCAGGCTCCTATGACAGGACCGTCCGTATCTGGGATTCAGAGACTGGGGCCACAGTTGGTGCAGCACTGACTGGCCATAGTAGCCGAGTTTACTCTGTTGCCTTCTCCCCTGACGGGAGGCAGATTGTCTCAGGCTATGACAGTACCCTCTGTATCTGGGATTCAGAGACTGGGGCCGCAGTTGGTGCACCACTGACTGGCCACAGTGACACAGTTCGGTCTGCTGCCTTCTCTCCTGATGGGAGGCAAATTGTCTCTGGCTCTGATGACCACACAGGCCGCATCTGGGATTCAGAGACTGGGGCCGCAGTTGGTGCACCAATGACTGGCCATAGTGACACAGTTCGGTCTGTTGCCTTCTCTCCTGATGGGAGGCGGATTGTCTCAGGCTCCAATGACAACACAGTCCGCATCTGGGATTCAGAGACTGGGGCTGCAGTTGGTGCACCATTGACTGGCCACAGTGACACAGTCTGGTCTGTTGCCTTCTCTCCTGATGGGAGGCAGATTGTCTCAAGCTCCTATGATAGCACCATCCGTATCTGGGATTCAGAGACTGGGGCTGCAGTTGGTGCACCACTGACTAGCCATAGCAGCCCAATTTGGTCTGTTGCCTTTTCTCCTGATGGGAAGCAGACTGTCTCAGGCTCCTATGACAATACCGTCTGTATCTGGGATTCAGAGACTGAGGCTGCAGTTGGTGCACCACTGACTGGCCATAGCGACACAGTTTGGTCTGCTGCCTTTTCCTCTGATGGGAGGCAAATTGTTTCCGCCTCAGCGGACAACACAATTCGTATCTGGGACCTTAAACATATCTTTGGCTCATCTATGCACCATGAGAACAATGAAAGTCTACAAATGGTTTGGTCTCTTTTCTCTCTATTTGCTAGTGCTAATTGGTTTAGATCACTACCTCAACAATGTTCACAGATGGGTGGATAACTGATTCGCTTTCCCACCCGCTTGTATGGGTCCCGGCTTGGCTACGTGCTCATTTCTGTGGTCCCCCAGCTTCACTTGTTATCACTCCCAATGGAGTAACAACACTCGACCTCACAAAGTTTGTCCATGGCAAGGAATGGGTGAAGTGTAAGACGCTCCAGGCCTAGCTCCCACGTAGCATATGAATTCTCCACCATCTATCCAATTCTTGTAGATTTCTTTCAATGGGAGTTTATCATTCTTGATGGCCCTGTGTACTTTGTATGAGCTCAAGCTGTTTAAACCACATGAAATTCCTCTGTCGTTGTGTTTCTCGTCTAGTCAGAGTTCAATGCTCAGTGTCAAGTATGTGCACAGTGCACACCGAATAAAAAAAAACTCGGGCATAATGACTGGGGTTGATGACACTGCTTGAACATTTTCAGTTTTTATTGGAGAAACAGGTGCCGAATCTTTTGGAAGTTACAGCAATTCTTGCACCAAAAACCAGGTGAAAAAGATTGAAACTTCTTTGTGGCTTTTTTGAACTCCAAGAAAAATTCACCACGTATGGCGGTCAGACTGCCCCCTTTAATAAAACTGGGGTAAGCTGTCTCTCACAAATTTTCCAGAAGCCAAAGGGTGGATTCTGGAAGCAAGAGTCAAAATTCACTAAACAGCCAATGTTGTTATTTCTTCCACCAATTTTTTTTTTTCAATCTGTGAAAAAACTTGACTCCTTTCTTGTGACTTCGGCTTTATCGGCCGCACCGGCTCCTGTTCCGGACTCGACACTGTATGAAGAAGCTGAGTTGGTTCATGCCCAGAGAGGCTGTTCCATTCATTAAAGCTGCAGGAATTACCCCTTGCATTGCTTGACCTCCCCCAGGTGCTGCAATTCTCCTGTTGTACACTATACTTCTTCCGGCATATCGGCGGATCACTTTGGCATTGATCCGCCTCACACAGCCACATGTCGGAGAGAAACAAAGTTTCCATTGTATCGGAGTGTGTACCGCTCTTGGCAAAAGAGTGTGCACAGTTGAAATTTTTTCTTTGTGTGAGCAAAAAAAAATCCTGTGGTTTGAAATTTTATACTTGACTCACCAAAAATCTGCCCGAAAACAAACTCTTTATACCTGTTTTTGCTGAAAAAAGCAGTGGAAATGTGGAAACATTTTTCGTAAGTTTCTTCACCAAAAAACTTGAAATGTTCAACCAGTGTGACTTATATCTGTCTCGGACTAAACTCTCATGACATCCCAACCTGGGACCCCTGTCATGACTAGACTTATATCTGCTCCCTGAACGCTCTATGAACCATCAATGCTGACTTATGACGGAAAGGTTGAAAGTTTGAACTCAAACCTGCCGTTGATTGACAGGCCGGTGATGGTTGAATTTGAAGTTCAACTTGAATACGTGGTGATTCAACATAGAGTACAGCTAGAAAATATGCTGTATAGGCTCCTCCGAGGTTTGATTGGGTGTTAAAGCATCAATGAAGACTTAGGAGAACACTGGAAACTGAGCTCGACTTGCCGAGACTTGCCGTTGATTGACAGGGTCGGTGTTCCGCGATCACGGGTAGATGGTTGAATTTTTAAGTTAGAGTCGAATTGGGGTACATGTGGATGGATCTGAACTTACCATGCAGAGAGGGGAACACTTCCACAGACCTGGAACAGATATCAGATTTCCGTGACTTTCATAAACGTCAGGGCAGGGACAAACTTGGGTGGGATAGATGTAGCCCGTGACACCGTTGTCGATATATCCGGCCGCAAGCGCAGTGGAGCTTTCGTTTGCGGAGGTAGTGTAAAAGAAGGCTGACGTGCGTGTATTGGTAAAAGTAAACAATGGAACCGTGGAAGGCTCGAGGGTGTGGAAAATAAAGGCTGTGACGCCGTTGAATGTGTATACGCCTTGTAGGATCGCGTTGGTGACTTGGGAATCAAGTATTGTGTAGAGATGAACAGTCTGCGTCGTGTCGTACGTCAAAAACAGCGGAACTAAGTCAGCGCTATCGCCGCAGGTTTCTGGGGACGCTGAAACGGCGCCACACCAAGGCACTGTCATCTAGCTAAACTTTGCGCTTTTTAAGCCACTAGTTACACTAGTGTTCCTAGGAAGACAAAGGTGGCTTCTGTATCAACAGAACTCTGTCAGGTGGTACAAAGGAGAACCAGAGCGAGCTCCGACTGCTGGTTGTAGTATGAACGAGACTGAGGCACGCAGTTACAAGCGATACCAGGCTCTGAAGTACATTATCAAGGAGGATATTCCTGCCTAGGAACGGAGTACAACAAGGGATCTATAAATATAGAGCCAATGACTGCACAAAGAGGAACCAGGCATTTGCCTAGGAGGACAGAACTCGGCAATAACCAAGTAGATGCCAAGGACGAGGGTCCTAGGGCCATTGGTTACGCAATTGCTACCAAGGAAGACGGATTGGAAACGATAGCCAGTCTCCTAGGAAAGCACACACAGTACCTAGGGATGGATTATACCTGACTATTTTAGCAGGACTAGCCTAACGGCCCCCGGGAAAGCCAAATGGAGACGATTGGCAAAGATGGGGAGATGTCACCTTGCTAAGAAGTTCAGACCGCGAACGAACGGACGTTATCGGAGGATGACAAGACATGAATGAGTGTGCTAGGCGACGCGGAACCGCCTCGGAAGAATGACGCATGATCGGCTGCAGTCGGCAGCCAGTCATTGCAAATACCAGACCCACCTAGGCCAAGGAAAGCATCAGCCACGCTGACTGTTTCATCTGGCCGCAATTACGAATCACCTCAGCAGCGTTTTCTTGCTTGCCGAACGACCAAACACCACCACTCCATTACTCATTTCATCTTATCTCATCTCAAAGGACTCAGTAGTATAAAAAGAACCAGAAAAAGCCGCTATAGCTCAGTTCATCCCCGCTCATCGTAGAACGGTGTGGGTGTCCTCGGGCGATCTGCGGAGAGAATAACATAGTTTTCCTCTGTATCTGTATTGTCTGTAGAATCGAACCTTGGTTTTTGATTGACTATTTTGGGAGTGACATTTCAAGTTGAATATCTCTGAGAACCAGTGCAAGTATAAACAACTAAGTTTCGCGTTGGAACAAGAGGCGGTTCGTTGCTCCACGTATAAAATCTACGAGGGCCACACGCGCTAGGAAGGAAGACTTATCCGTTGCATTGGCTGCGCGGTTACTTCGCATTGGCAACGCAGAGGCTGCGCTAGTTTCGACCTAAACACCAAGTTAGGCGCTAGCTAGGTAGAACGCTTTGGTTGAGCGCAGTGGAAGATTGAACCGGTAGATCGCAGTGAACAGAGCTAGTTGTCCCTAGGCCCCAAAAAACCAAAGCGTACGGAAACGTTCTTGCGTTAGTACAGGAAACGCGAGTCCAGCAAGGCGGTTATCTGGCCTAGTCTTGTTGAGAGGCAGTACTTGTGGAAGCAGCATAGCCCTATTGGGATTTTCAGACGGAAACTTTACAAACTTTGCCTAGGAGCTACTTCGGTAACCCTAGTACCCTACCCCCCCCCCCAAACCCGTTCACAAATCACCAGTCGGTGTGCAGCGTTTCGAGTCAAGGACTGTGGTAGTACCAAAGAACAGACCAGAGAGTAGGACCAGTGTCAGTAGCAGAACAGAAATCGATACCTTTTCGTTTGCCCCTAGGAATCCAAAACCAGTAGTCGCATACTACGGCTCGGACCCGAACTCAACCAAGGAGTGCGCCAGTTCTTGGGAGTATAAAGTGAAGTTGTGTTAGTTGTGTGTGTTAGTGGTTTGTTGCATTTAGTGCGCATTCCCTAGGCATATCCTAGCGAGTTTCATAGTCAGGCGCAGCTGCCCGTTTCAACGCCTAGAAAACATGAACATAGAATCAGCCATGAATCATGATATTGATAAAAAAGGCGCGGAAAATATTACTTGAGTGTGGAGATTCACTACCGTCGATTTTTGGGAGTGGGGAGCTGCGTGGGCAAGAGCAATGACGGCGGTGAGCACAGAGAACAGAGCGGCCCTCATGGTGTTACGACTTGGAGGGATAATAAGTGGGAACGAAGCGAGCAGGTGGAGGTTGTCCAGTATTTATCCGTTGAGGAAGTAACCCGGTGGACTTATCCATCTCCGCCTCGCCGCTGAGTGCGGGAGCAGGGGTCGAAGAAGAAGGAAATTTGTATTAGTTGAATCCTGCGCGCCAATTTGCTGCCTTGTGATGTTCAACCATGGCGCCTCTCTTGGGCGTTTCGCTGTGGCGCTACGCAGAGATCGTCGAGGTACGATGATTCGACTTCCATCCCTCCTTTCGGCCAGCTTATTCTGGCATCCGGAAATTTGCTCGTGGGCGTTTGACCGGGCGTATGTGGTAGCGCGCGTCTCTTCTTGAGAAAATTACGGGTGTCTCTCGAGATAGCCGCGCTCTGTAGGGCCTTTAAACAGTTGTTCCGGGAGACTAGTGGCTCTTCACGGCCCCGGCTGGTGCGTGGTTCTCGTATGCCATAGTGGAAGACCAAGTCTTAGTCTCTACAAAGCCTCCGAGAACCGCGATGGATCCCCCAACAAGGTTGAATGTTCTATAAGCGCCATCACTTCATGCATCATGCCACCCAACCGTTCTGAAGTCCCCATCCGACATATACGTCCTCCGCAAACGTAGGAAATCATCGAGCGCTGATGCTTTTAGAGCATGAAGTCTTTGCAAACGACAACGTTCAGTTCCCCGCTAACTAATAGGTGTCCAGCGCGGGCCACAGCTTAGCGAACAGTTGCAGAGAAGGTTTGATCGGGAAGCCATCCCTATATGCTCTGCGACTGAGGACCATGGTTTAGGCAAGTCCGAAGTCAACGTCGAGGTATCTTAGTTTGGTCTGCGCCAAGTACTAGTGCCCAAGCAAAGGGGTACAAGCAGAATGAACGGGTTACAAGGAACTTGAAGAGTCAGAGCTGTAGTACTTAAGCACCCCGAATCGATGTTATCGCCTCCACCTGCGGGTAGCAGTTTGCTTGAGCCATCTTTATCACAAGAATTAAGTTCAACAGCTTTCGATGGAGGCGCCCAGAGTCAGACTGACATTTGCTGATCCTTCTTTCGGTCGGAACCAAGTTCTGACTCGAGGGAAATGTTCCACAATGGAGGCGCAACGAATTCATCTCCGCACCGGCAGGAGATGCGGTAGGAAGGAACTGGAAGAGATCGAGGAAGGAACTGGAAGAGATCGGGAAATGGAACCTCGACGTGGTACTCGCAGACCCTGGGCCGCCGAGATTCTGGAAAATACGCCAGGAAAGTGTCGGGCAAAGCAGTCATCCATGGTAGGAAAAAAACTTGAACGATATGCAGTGGGGATCCGAAGGAAGGATAGGATGGAAAGAAGGGAAGCAAAGATGGATTGTCATCGTAAGTAAAGGCGCTAAGCGGAGGTTTTTAATGCCGTGTTTGATACACAGGGACAGGGCCGACGTACTCCACCCAATCAGTAGGCTCGTGACCAGCCTGCTACTACGGTAACTCTGAGTGCAAGCACTATGCCGTAGGCAGGCTGGTACTTCTCGTTTTAGGTCAAAGGGCTGAGCCGGAGTTTTAAAAATTTCCCCAAAGCTGGATTTTGCTCAATTCAATAGGTTTTCAAGTAGTTTCTTAAAAATCGGTAATCTACAACCCTCAATCTTGATTTCTGTCACTTCAGAATATTTTTTTACTCCCCAGAGGAAGAGCTGTAAAGGGCTCAGATTTGGCAGGGAATTGATGGCTAGGCACTGCCACCACGTCGGCACTGATCGGCCCCTGCCAAAAATTTCAAACTCCGGCCCAGCCCTTTGGCGTGGACCGAGAAGTACCAGCCTGCCTACGGCAACGTGTTTACACTTCCGTGATGGCAGGCTGGTTACGAGCCTACCCAATCAGCCGCTTTTGGGTATACTGCTTCCGGTGACCTCGGACCGGTGACCCTCACCCACGCACGTACCCACAGAACGCCCTTGCTGCAGACGCGTACAGCGGATACGGAGGACTACTGCGACTACTGTGCTATTGCGACTGCTGGATACTTCCCGCGACACCTTGGCGATAACTCAATTGCCACTTCACAACAACGTCGTAAAATAACCACTTCGCGCCACTTTATTCGCTCCGAATCCTCAAGAATAAGACGACGCGATGGACACCCTCCGCTCGTCAACGCCTCCTTCGTCATCGACGGCATGAAGATCGTTGTCCTTGGCGGAACGAGCAGCTCGGTGTGGAATCACCTCGATTGTGCGTACTGCTCCTACTTGCTTTACATCCCTCTTCTACCTTCTCCTCTATTTTCTCATATAATATTGTGGCATGAATGCTAATCGTTGTGCAGCATTTTTCCCGAAGGCGCACTTCTCCGAAGAGGACCACCCGTACGGCTGGCTTACATCGTGGCTGTCGAGACGGTGCGTACGCGTCCCACCTTTCCATTTACTTCCTATCTACAACCCCACTACCTCCTTCCTCTCGTACACCTCCCTGCCTATCCGCCTTCCCATTCCGTTTCGCGAACACTCCCGTACCACCCACCCGCGCGCCGGCTTGCGCGGTGCTTTCCCTACATTTTTTCCCTGCATTCCGCATTCCATATCTACACCCGTACACCTTCCTCGTACACCTTTCCGCGCCACCGTGACCCTGCCCGCCCGCGCTGCAACCTCTGCGCCCTCCTTCTCGCGCGCACTCCCCGCACCTGCCGCTTCCCACTGGCCACATTCACCCCCTGTCCCTTCTTGTGCACACCCTTCCACCCGATAGCCTTCCTGTATTCCCCTTAAAATTTGCTCTGTGTTCCTTCCTCCACTTCCGCCTCTCCCGCGCACACCCGCGCGATCCTCCCACACCCATCTTTCCTTCCTTCCCTTCCACCCCCTCCCTCTCCGTCCTCTTCCACTCCACCTTCTCACTCCACCCTCTCTAATTTCTACAATTCCTCTTCCCGTCCTCGTTTATACTAATACGCGTTTGCAGCCCCGAATGGTAACGCTCCCGCGAACTCGAAACCACAACGCGCACCGCGCACGCCTCGTCCGCGTCCGGCTGGGAGGACGACCCTGCGCTTGATGGGTGGGCGGGGAGGGGGATGGCGAATTTGGAAGAGGGGAGGTGAGTGAGTTTCTTCTTTTTGGTTTTGGCGTGGATTTGTGGGAAGGGAGTGCAGCGTTTTGCCGCGGTATGGGGAGCGCGCGGCGATTGGCGGCGTTGCGAGCGCGACGCTGCGGCGCATTCGCGCGTCGTGCGCTGTGCGCCGTCGTGGAGTGCGTAGACGGGGGTTTGCACTGCGTATACGGCGTGGCAGATTCGCGCACTCGTGCCTTCCTGCCGAGCGCCGTATTCTTTCCGACGCGGGGTGTGTGTGCGTCAGGGCGCGCGCGATACGTATGTCGCCGTCTGCCTCGGGCGAGGGACGCGCCGCCGATCCCATTTTCGCTCTCGAGTTCTTCGACACGATACAGCCATATCGGAGCCATTATGTCCGAGGCCGGCAGCCTCCTTCCTCCCGCACAAATTGGTACCGCGCAGCATGCAGTGTCCGCATCGTGTCCTGCTGCAGGCTCGGGGAGTACGCGCGTCCTTCATCGTCCGCAGGAATTGCACTCGCAGCGTCCGCGGCGTGGGCGTCGTTTGCGTCGCTCGGGGAGTACGCGCGTCGTTGGGGCTGGGCGCGAGTTTCGTTGGCCCCGCTTGCGCTGCTTCTACTCTTTCCCTTGTTTACTTCTCTTCCTTCTTCTTTTTACTCTCGTCCTGGTCCTGTGCATTATGCTAATTTATATTTCAGCCCCCTAAGAAACCCGCGTACTCCTCCAGCCCATCTTCGACTCGACGCACACCATCCACCGGCGGCAGCGTTGGCTCCGCGTGCGGCGCGGGAAGGGGAGAGGAAGCGAGGGGAGGTGTTGAGTGTACGTGCGATTTTGTGATGATTATGGGTTTTTGGAGGGAGAAGGGTGTGGGGGTGTGGGGCTTTCGTGGTGATAATCGGAGCGTATCGGCGGCGGCGGCGGCACCAACTCGCGAGATATTGCTGGGTGCAAGCGCGCGCGGCGCGGCGCGGATGCTGAGGACCGCAGGATGTACTGACGCGCGTGCGGCGCGATGGGAGACGGGCGTCGGGCGTCGGCCTCCACCGGTGTGCGGGGTCGTCGAGTGGAATGGAGGTGGCGGGGTAGTACGCTAGTGGTGCGGAGGCGGGTGCGATGTACAGTGCGGCTCGGCGGGGATTCACGCTGTACCGCCCGCGGCTGATCGAGGCCGTCGGGAGATGGTGCGGAGTGGGTGCGGCGCGGGAGTCGCCAGGGGCATCGGGTGCGAGTGCGCCGGAGGAGGCGGGTTGTCTGCGTGCGAACGTACTCGACACTGGTCCGCGGGGTGCTCGTCCGAGCCGGGGGGGTGTACGCTGGCGCACGACGGCGGCATACGTACGCTTGCAGCAACGGTGTGTGCTACGAGGAGGTGTGGCGCCATGCGTTAATGAGCTCGTCAACCCGCGCTGGGATCGTGTGGACGAGGAGCGCGGTCGGAGAAGTCGCGGGCCAGCGCGGGTGCGGCACACTGGCGTTCGTATATCGATTGCGCCTCGGGGCGCATGTCGAGTGTACGCCCTCGGCGCTGGGGCGCGCGGTGGACGTCGCTCGAGATGTATGCGGTGTCTCTGGTGGATACCGAAGGGCTTCGCGCAAGCGGGATGTGCGTTGGCGCTGGAGTGCGCACGAACGGGACGAGGACGGGAAGCTCGTCGCGAGCGGCGCTGTCGATCATGAGGATCAGCGCGGTCGTCTCGATCTTCTAGTCGAGCAACGCACGCACGTACCTACGCGCTTAATCTTCCTCCGCTGCCCCTCTCCTTCTCCCCTCAAAATCCCTACCTTCGTTCGCTAACCCCCTTCTTTTTTTCGCGCAGCGTCGTCGCCCGCTCCACCACGATCCTCAAGCAGCCGTGATGGATTCAGGTGGGTTTCTATTTCTTACAGCTTGAGGAAGGGAGGGGTGGGAGTGAGGGAGGCGGAGGAGAGTAGGAGTGAGACTGCGAGGGTGAGACATACGCGTTGACGTGGAGGAGGCCGACGCTGGGTATCGTGTGCACGCGTCGGCGGAGGCGGCTCGTCGAGTTCCGCGTCAAGGTGGACGTGGGGCATCTTGTGCAGTGCGTGGGCAGTAAGAGCCGTTCCGGAGTCGGCGCAGAAGCGCACGGCGGTGGACGCGCATGCTCCCTCCTCCTCACGCGCCGCGCGGTAGTGATCGTTGTCCACATCCGTCAATGTCCGTACCTTTCAAGCAGCAGAATATACTTCTGTATCTATCTCATGGATGTTCTGGCCGCTAATATCCACAAATGAGACAGTGCGCCAATTTCCCGAAGTTTGGCGCCCTATCATTAGAAAACAATGCATGTAGCCGCGGGCCGGCTATGCCTGTCAGTGAGCTGTCAGCTCCGCTCTTGGACTTCCACCTCCATCTCTATTGCACTGTAACGACCGACACTCTACTCAAGTCACTACAAATTGACACTGCAATGTCTTACCGGGCTGGTGAATTCAACACAGTTACTCAGAACATCCAAGTCTATGGTGTGCAGTAAAATTGGCAGGCCGATAATTATTGCTTATCTTTCCCAGGCGGTGTAGGGGGCAACGGCGGGGGAGGTGGCATGCAAGGCGGTGACGGGGGTTATGGGGAGGGTGCCAGGGTGTCATACCCTAGTATCAAAACTAACCACTTCATTGTGAATAATCTGTATGTTCATCCATCCTCTCCCAAATACTGCTTCTCAAGAATGGTAGTGGTACTGCACAAATGAACTGTAAGTGTTGGATACTACAGTGGAGGTGATTGGCAGAAAAATTGATAGTATTGCCATCACAGTCGGAAGGAGAGACATCACCATTGGGGAACTCAGACATGTCTTATGATGCATCACTACGCACAGGATGTCTTCCAGGGACCCGTGAAGATGTCTTGGATGATATTTTCAAGTGGTTGACTACACCCTTGGGTAGCAGCAACATTCTTTGGCTCTCTGGGGTTGCAGGGTCTGGGAAAAGCTCCATTGCAACAACCCTGGCTCAGCGGTTCCGTGACCAGGAATATCTCGCTGCATTCCTGTTCTTCACTCGTAATGATCTAGCCAAAAGCAATCCGACAGTAGTCCTCCACACCATTGCCTATAGGTTGGCACAAGTCAGTACCACCATCTGGGATGCCTTGTGCACCGTCATTGCCAAGAAGCCAGACATTTTTTATGCCCCTATCTATGAGCAATTCGAGGCACTACTTCGGGGTCCCCTGCTATCTGTGAAGCCAGATATGGACAAGCCTCTTATCATTATCCTGGATGCATTGGACGAGTGCTCTGACCCCAATTGGCGGAAATGTCTGGTCTCACTCATTGCTGATGGGTTTACAAAACTCCCTGGTGGCCTCCGCTTCCTTATCACCAGTCGCCCAGATGCCGACATTGTTGGTCTGTTTGAGGCACAACACCACATTACAACAAAAACACTTAGCGTTGTGACAGAGAGAACTGGGATAGATGTTGCGTTCTATATCCACTCACGATTGGAAAAGATTCAAAGAGAGCACTAGAGACTACCCAAGGACTGGCCAGGAGAATCTGCTGTAACTCAACTTGCAGAGCAGGCGGGTGGCCTGTTTATCTGGGCATCAACAGCATGCAATTTCATTGAAGGTGCTAGGCCGCAACAGAGATTGAAGAAGTTACTTGCGGGGGATTTTAAGGACAAGAGCCGCCTTGATGAAATATACACCATTGCACTCCAGAGCTGTTGGACCAGTGATGATGATGATTTTGCTAGGGAGATCCGCGCAGTCCTTGGTTGCATTGTCCTGGCCAGAGCACCTTTAAGTGACAAAGCTGTAGACTCACTACTTTCCTTGGAGCCAGAAACCACATCTGAAATCTTGGAACGTCTAGGCTGTGTCATCCATCGTGCCAGTGATCAAACTGCAAGAGTTCTTCATGCATCCTTCAGTGACTACCTCATGGACTCTACTCGATCTGGCAACCATCCTTGGACTATTGAGGGCAGGATCCATCACCAATCTTTGGCACTTGGATGCTTCCATGTTCTTGGAAGCCAGCTTCGATTCAATATTTGTCAACTTGAAGACTCTCACCTCTTGAATACAGAGGTCCCAGATTTGACCACCCGTATAGAGACATATTTGTCATGTGAGCTACGATATGCCAGCCAATACTGGGCAAATCACCTTGATGAAGCTGAACCAACAAAAGACCTTCTTGATAAACTGCAGGAGTTACTTGAACAACACTTCCTTTATTGGCTAGAGGTGGTCAGTTTATGTGAACAGATGCGGGGTGCAAATGAGACACTTGCAATTGCACACAACTATGTGGCGAAGGTGAGCCTCCGGGGAAGATGATATAAAATACTGAATAGAGTTGTTAGGCATCCAGAGATAATCTTGAATTCTTACTACATGATGCACAAAGATTTATGGGTGGATTCACACCAGTCATATCACAAAGCACACCACATATTTATATTTCTGCCTTGCCCCTTACACCCAAGGCATCACTAGTACAGAGAAATTTTGGGGCAAGATTTCCAGGTGTTCTCAGGTATAGTTCACCAGACAGTAGCTGGCCAAGTCTTCAAAAGACACTGACCGGCCATATCAACACAGTTCGGTCTGTTGCCTTCTCTCCTGATGGGAGGCAAATTGTCTCAGG
Source organism: Mycena metata (assembly GCA_029378385.1). Classification (NCBI taxonomy): domain Eukaryota; kingdom Fungi; phylum Basidiomycota; class Agaricomycetes; order Agaricales; family Mycenaceae; genus Mycena; species Mycena metata. Next base: position 1,214 of record JARKIB010000620.1, on the reverse strand, counting down.
CTCCGATGACCACACAGTCCGCATCTGGGATTCAGAGACTGGGGCTGCAGTTGGTGCACCACTGACTGGCCATAGTGGCACAGTTTACTCTGTTGCCTTCTCTCCTGATGGGAGGCACATTGTCTCAGGCTCAAATGACGACACAGTCCGCATCTGGGATTCAGAGACTGGAGCTGCAGTTGGTGCACCACTGACTGGCCATAGTGGTACAGTTTACTCTGTTGCCTTCTCTCCTGATGGGACACAAATTGTCTCTGGCTCCTCTGACCACACAGTCCGCATCTGGGATTCAGAGACTGGGGCTGCAGTCGGTGCACTACTAATTGGCCATAATCGCACAGTTCTGTCTGTTGCCTTCTCTCCTGATGGGACGCAAATTGTCTCAGGCTCCGATGACCACACAGTCCACATCTGGGATTCAGAGACTGGGGCTGTAGTCCGGTGCACCACTGACTGGCCATAGTGGCACAGTTTACTCTGTTGCCTTCTCTCCTGATGGGAGGCAAATTGTCTCAGGCTCTTATGACCACACGGTCCGCATCTGGGATTCAGAGACTGGGGCTGCAGTTGGTGCACCACTGACTGGCCATAGTGGCACAGTTTACTCTGTTGCCTTCTCTCCTGATGGGAGGCAAATTGTCTCAGGCTCCTCTGACCACACAGTCCGCATCTGGGATTCAGAGACTGGGGCTGCAGTTGGTGCACCACTGACTGGCCATAGTGGCACAGTTTACTCTGTTGCCTTCTCTCCTGATGGGAGGCACATTGTCTCAGGCTCAAATGACGACACAGTCCGCATCTGGGATTCAGAGACTGGAGCTGCAGTTGGTGCACCACTGACTGGCCATAGTGGCACAGTTTGGTCTGTTGCCTTCTCTCCTGATGGCAAGCACATTGTCTCAGGCTCAAATGACAACACAGTCCGCATCTGGGATTCAGAGACTGGGGCTGCAGTCGGTGCACCACTGACTGGCCATAGTGGCACAGTTTGGTCTGTTGCCTTCTCTCCTGATGGCAGGCACATTGTCTCAGGCTCAAATGACAACACAGTCCGCATCTGGGATTCAGAGACTGGGGCTACAGTTGGTGCACCACTGACTGGCCACAGTGACGAAGTTAACTCTGTTGCCTTCTCTCCTGATGGGAGGCAAATTGTCTCAGGCTCGATGACCACACAGTCCGCATCTGGGATTCAGAGACTGGGGCTGCAGTTG